>CABHPP010145503.1:3433-42143 GCA_902168425.1 Peromyscus attwateri
ACACACACACACACACACACACACACACACCCTGGCACAGACCCACGAAGGCGTTTCCAAAAGACCCACTCCAGGACTGTGCCTGCAGCCCGAGACTCGCAGAGCCGCCCTGGCCCGCGCCCTTCTCGGTCCCCGAGCGCGTCCCCTGGCCCTGGGTTCCCGCGGGCGCCCGCACACTCACCGCGCGCCAGGTCCAGGATCGCGGCTAGCAGCAGGCAGGCGGCGCGGCGGAGGCTTGGAGCAGCTCGCATGGTGCCCAGGAGCTGGCGGCGCTGGCCGGGGCGGCGGTGGCGGCGATCGTGGTGGCGGCTGTGGGTCCCCTCGCCATGGGCTCAGACGCGCTTGTGACCCGGGCCGCCGGCCGTGGCGGTGACGGGTAGCGAGGGGTGCCACGGGGACGTCCCCATGCTACCGCGGCCCGGCCGCCAAGCTGCCCCAGGCTGCTCCGGGTTGTTACGGGCTGCACCACCGGGTTGCTCCGGGCTGCACTAGGATGCTCCGGGCTGCACCAGATGTACTGACGGCACCGGCTGCGCCGGGCTGCTCTGCGATGCGCCGACTGCTCTGGGTTGCACCGGACCTGGTCGGGGCGCGCAGCTGCTGCCGGCTGGTTGGTTGCGCGCGGCGCCCACGGCGGCCGGAGTCGGATCCGTGGCGGCAGCGGCGGAGTTTGGAGCCGAAGCTCTGCCCGCGCCGCCGCGCTCTGCCCCGCGCTCGCTCTTCTCGCGCCCCCTCCTCTCCCTCCTTCCCCGCCGCCCCGCCCCCCCAGCCCCCGCCCCCCGCGCCGCTCTCGCCGCTGTATTCTACAGACTTTTCTTTAATCCGTTCTGGGCTGTTCGGCTCTCGTCCGCTAAGCCGATTTATTGCAGAGAGGAGAACTCGCCCCCTCCCCCTCGGCTCCTACCCCCTACCCACCCCACTCCCGTCACATTACAACTGCTTGCTTGTGAGCCGCATCCACCTAAACACACACACCAAGCTTTGCTCCACCCGAACACCCCCCCCTCCACTCCACCTGGCAGTGTCTCTGGACGCCCCCTTTCCTCGGCTTGATGGATGCGAGCACCCTCCCTCTAGAAAAGAGACGCTTTCCCCTGCGGGATGTGGATCTGTGGGTCCTCGGGGCTGGCTTTGACAGCATGAATGTCCTCCTTAGGGGCTTCGGGGCTTCAGTGTTCCACAAAAAAAGGGATCCACCCCCGCACCCCGCGCAGCTGCATTCTGCATCCAGGCAGGACCGGGCAAGAGAGGCACGACTGTTTTCTTCTGTCAGAGACCAAGCTGTCACCTTCTAATCAGGCCTGACACCCCAGCTCCTCCACTTGAGAAGTGGGGGGTTGAACCTTGTGTCAGATCATTGCTCTGGTAGCCACCCACAGATCATACACACCATTAAGCCTGGGCCCAAGATGGCCTTGGGGGCTCCTGCCACGTGAAGAGGAGACCGGTGCTCTTAGTTTTTGGGGGTGGGCGGCGGCGAGAGGTGGGTGGTGAAGCTACACAAGGGACCATGAGTTAGACTGACAAGATTCAGAATGGCCGGTAGAACCAGGGGGTTAATCTGGGCCCAGAAACCAGGACCCAGGGCTCCTCATACTGTGCTCTCTTGGGAAGTCCCAGCTCCCCTATTTGCTAGACTGCTGCATCCATTTGTTGCTCAGTTTACTCAGATGGGCAATGGGTACACTGCCAGTTCCACCGGCTGCGGTCCTCGGGAGAGAGGTGGGCAGTGCGCAGTGGTTTGGCAGGTGCTGGGAGAGACTTGTGCTAGGATGCCCCACGGAGTGACCCGATCCCCTCCTTTGCCCTCTGCAGCCTCAGCACGTGGTCTCCCAAGGCAGCTAGCTGCAGCTCAGGCTTGCTCAGCCGGCTCTGCTCCAGGGAAGAGCGATTTGCATTTATTTAGATCTGAACGCATACGTTCACCTGACAAGCTTTAGAATGATCCTCTCAGTAAAATAATAATAATGATCGTAATAAACCCTTATAAATAGGTGTTTGATTACAGTTTGTCCCTATGTGGGTATTTTTTTTTTTTTTGAATCAGACTAATTGGTTGCCAGCCTGATTGGGCTGGATCTGGCTTGAACACTGGAGTCTTGGGCCTTTATCCTTCCTCTCACAGATCTTTGCTTCCTCTTGACCCTCCCCCAAGGCTCATCTTCTCCAAGCTGCTGAGGGTAAGCTTGAGGGCATCTCTCTCTCCCCAAATCTTCTTTCTGACCTAACCCAGCCATGGGAAGAGCACAACCGTTGCCCATCTGGTCCTGCCCATCCCTCCCTTCCACCTCTCTGCTTCTGCCTCAGGAAAAAGCTATCCAGCTTTCTAAGCCCTCTGTGTGAGAGGCTCCCGGGCTGAGGAGCTCCAAGTCCTAACGCCCCCCCCCCCATACCCAGCTGAGCTTACAGGAAATGCATGCATTGCTGTGTGATTATTCCTGCTCTCAGAGCTGCAATGGGGAGGCAGCCAGGTGAGGGGGGACAGGCAAGAGTTCCTCAGGTGACTCCTGAGTGCATAAGGCTTCCTGGCTACACCTACCCAGCCCTGCCATTGGGGGATGAAAGGAGCAGGTAGTGCTTGTAGCCCCTGCCTACCTGGATGGTGCTCCCTGTCAGCCCCACCCTCAACCAGCTGGGAGAGAGCCCTGGGGAGCTTCAGAGGGTCAGGGTGTTGCCTCCATGGAGCCCTTCTGAGAATAGCATCTGTGGGGAGGGCAGATAGGAGAAAAAGTTTGAAATCAAGGAAATGTGCTGTCATGACTGAGAGTCTTGGACCTGGAGTTTGGACACCTCAGTGGACTCACCTTCATTCCCAAGTCCTCTTGACTGTCCACACTGTCTTTGAACATTACCCTATGTAAAAAGGACTGGTCACCCACACCGGTGGCACATAGTAGGTCTTCACCGAGTATTGAATGGGTGGAAGAATGAATGAAAGGCTGAATGAGAGAAGATCACTGGCTTGTCCCTTATCTCTGAGCTCAAGCTTGTCCTCGGTGACAAGCTGTGACCACAAACCTTCTCAGAGGCCCAGGACTGTGAAGGCCAGCAGGGCCCACCAAAGAAAAGACATCTCGCCCAGGTGCAGAGTCGGTTCCCCCAGAAGAGGCCAGGCTGCCAACGCACGCCTATTACCATATGGTAATGATAACAGCAACAGCCCGCCTCCCCGCTCTGCCAGCAGCCCCGCCCCTCCAGCTCCATAAAGCACAGTTCTGGAGCCCTTTCTTCTGCTGCACAGAAAGGCGACTCCGAAGCGCAGAGAGTCAGTTAGCAGGGGGCACAGGGTAACTGAGCAAAGGAAAAGTCACCCAGGGCAGCCACGGGCTTTTAATTTAGTTTCTGTCTACTAATGGACCTGCTGCCCGCCAGAGGCAGGCCTTCCTTTTTTTGTCCTGGTACTCAGACTCATGAGTCACAGTGGGCCACGCCTCTTTCTTGGGCTCTGGCCCAGCAGGAGCCACGGGCCTCTAGGCAGCCAAGGTGCGGCTATCTGCCTGCCCCCAGCAGTGACCCCGCCCTAGTCCTCTGTCCTTGGTGCTGAGACGGGCTCTCCCAACAGAGGGTGCTAACGCACAAAGCAACCTTGTCCGCCCCACTCCAGGGATGGCCCGTGCAGGTCACTGTGGGGCTTTTAGTTCGCTTCCTTCCGGAAAGCAGAGAGTGTACCATTGGCTCTCACAGACTGGTTTCCGAGGGGTGGGCTTAGTAAGCTTGGGGACTGCTACTTAGTGAGGTAGAGAGTATGGGGACCTGCCTCTGGTGCCAGGTTCTGGCAGAGAATTTAGCATGTGAAACAGTGACGCATCAGTGGGTGCTGGTGTGATTCCTATTTTAGAGACGAGAAAACTGAGGCACAAAGAAGTTAAGCAACTCTTCCAGGACACAGCTAGCGACAGACAGTCTAAGCCAGGATGCACTTCAGAGCTAGAGCTCTTATATAGCCTCCTAGGCCAACCCACATCTGCCATCGCCACAAGGGACCCACGTGTATACACAGGCCAGATGGAAACACTTTCACAAGTCCATTGTGTCCATTTCTTTTATTCCACACAATCATCATGAAAGCTCTCCATGACAATAATTTATAGATAAGAAAACTGAGTCTCAGAGATACCAGAAGAATCATGGAGAGTGGGTAAGGCAGGGGATTCTGAGCATAGGGACAGATGTGTGCCCAAAGGATTCCTCTCTCTCTCTCTCTCTCTCCCTCTCCCTCCCCGTCTCCCTCCCTCTCTCTCCCTGCCTCTCTGCCTCTTTCTACTTCTTTCTCTCTCTCTTGCCCTACCCATACTTCTCTTTATACCATGAATGAACACCACCAGCATGCATCCCAGGCAGGATCAGCTCTTTATTCTTTGTCTAAATTCAACACAACTGGAAGTGATGGCATGACCCAAATCAATCGTGAGTCGGCCACTTGGAGTTAAGGCTCACTTCATGTCCTTAACAAACTTGACCCCATCTACATTCTCAGGCTTCCACATATCTCTGCAGAAGAGGGCCCCACAGGCTTTGGTGGGAATCTCTGGAGATGTACAAGGGGGTGCTAGCTATCATTCACCCAGAGGAAGGAGTTGGGGGCCAGTGTTCTCCAAACAGGGTCCTAAGGACCATTTGCAAGCTTGTAATGAAAATTCTTTGAAAGAGGATTCCATGGCTAAATCTATTCGGAAAATGCCAGTAGTCCCCTCAGCCCACAAGAGCACAGTAAAGGCTCCAAGGAGTCCTTCAGTTCTTCACCTGTTTCTAGCTTTATTAGGTGGGAATCTGCCTTTGTTTAACAACCCTCTTCTTATCAATTCTTTTTTTAAGATTTATTTATTTATTATATATACAGTATTTATTATGTATACAGTGTTCTATCTGCATGCCAGAAGAGGGCACCAGAACTCATTATAAATGGTTGTTAGCTGCCATGTGGTTGCTGGGAATTGAACTCAGGACCTCTGGAAGAGTAGTCAGTGCTCTTAACCTCTGAGCCATCTCTCCAGCCCCTTATCAATTCTTATTAACACTTGTGCCCCAGGATTCTGTTTGTGGCAGGGTGGGGAACATTGCTCTGGACAAACCTCTGGGCACCTCTGCAGACAGGTGACAGCAGCAGCAAATAGAAATGTCCACCACCGACTGACTACATTTTGTCCCACTTACTGGGTGCAGCCTGCCAGGCTAGGTGCTTTGCGTGTACTACTTAATCGAGCCCTGCACAGCCCTGTGGTGCAGATTCTATCTGTAGGTCCATCGAATAGACAAGGAAGTAAAAGCACTGAGAGTGAAGCCATTGCCCAAGGTCATCTGCCTGGTACATGATAAAGCTGGCATCTAAAACCAGAAGACCTCTGTTGACCTGTCTCTGCTTCCAGATCTGTTTCTCAGCCCATTCTCTCCAACCTACCCGACTCACTCCACTCACCACGCTGCAGCTGGAGATGCCTGCTCTCTGTCCTCACAGGACACAGGACCACAGCTGATTCATTTCTGATCATTTGTGCCAAAGGAAGATCAAAACTGACTATTGGAAGGAAGGAAGGAAAGAAGGGAGGAAGATATGAATGAATAAATGGGTGATTGATGAGTAGTTGAATGGATGGGTAGATAGATTGTGGGGAAATGGATGGGAAATGGATAAGAGAATGGGAAGATGGGTAGGGATGATGATGATGATGATGAAGATAGATAGATAGATAGATAGATAGATAGATAGATAGATAGATAATAGACAGACAGACAGGAATCTATGTATAATTGGATTGATGGACAACTGAATGGATGGATGGATGGATGGATGGATGGATGGATGGATGGATGGATGGAAGGATAGTGGGTAGATTGACAGGTGGATGGTTAGGCAGATGAGTAGATGAACTGAGAAATTTATTGAGTGATGAATAGAAGAATGAATGGATGGGCAATGGGATGGATGAACAGGTAGACAGATCAGAGAAAGGCATGGTAGATGTGCACAGAGAGTGTGGTGTAGATGGATGAATATAGATTAGAAATCATCAGCAGGATTTATTCTTTTCCTTTTCACTGCATTGTCTGGCTGTGAAGATGTAGGCCAGCAGGTGCTGGTCATTACCAGAGGTGCCAGTAGACACAGTCAAGTGAGTGACTTGAAACATGGGCTCTGGGTTTGAGCTGCCTAGACTCGAATCCCGGTCTCAACTCTCTGAAAGGCGATTTCTGACTGGAAAATAGAAAGGAAGTACTCTCTTCCTATTCAATGTGACAAATGTGAATTGATCACATTGCTATACCTGCCTGGGCCAGTCTCCTCCTCCTCCTCCTCACCTGTGAAATATGGATGGGACAAAAGTGACCAGTGTGGCTTGTAATCAAATCAGATGATGCTCAAACCACAAGGATCAGCTGTGGCTCTTGAACCTGCACCCAAGGCAGTCAGCAGCACAGTGGTGTTACAATGACTCATGATCCAGTTGCTTCTGTGGTCCTCAGTTGCCCTCCCAGCCTCTGCAGTGGAGGGGGAGGAGTTGGTGGACTACTGTGGTCTCAAGAGACTTGCAAAGCGTTGGCTATAATCCGAAACCAAAGGAGGGGGAGCCAACTCATTTTCATCTACAACACTTTACAGAATTATTCCATCCATTTGTGGCTTTAGACTCTTGTCTCTGAATTATCATTTCTGGGCTGAAATCTGAGGTCACCCTTGGACATTCCCTTGCCTACTTTCCCGACCACTCTGCAATTTTGCACATTACCAATAGGTGGCGCCATGGAATATGCGATTTCCCCCATATTTTTAGCCTTTTGTATAGGAGGCCCTGGTTCCATAAAATGAGTCAGCTTCTTAGTCCATAAATTCCTTAGGTGTCAGTGTTTCCAAGACAAGGCATGATATCCCCAGTTAGTCACCATTATGTGATGGACGGGGAAATACTGTGGATGAAGGAACTGAGTGCCAGGGAGAGGCTCCACACAATACGTATGGAGGGGCATGCTGTTCCCATTACATAGAAGGGCAGGGCTTTCCCACCATGAATCTTGTCTCCCAGGTCTCACTGAACGTTCCGGAAGATTTCGGCTCACTATACTTTGCTCCGTGAGACTTCTCTGTTGCTTTTCATGCAGGCCCTGGGTCACATGTTCAAAAGCTGAGAAGGGAGGTCTATCCAGGTTAACATGCAATTGGGAGCACAATGGTGTGTGTGCCCAAGGCTTTGATTAATTACAAAAGTCTCACGGTAAAGCCCCACAGCCTCTGCCCTCCACACAACCTGCTTTCTGTCTTCTGTCTTCAGGTCCCAAAGTGTCAGAGAAAAATCCCATCAATTTACAATATGGACAAGTAGATGATTTCTTTTCTGTAGGTTTCATGATTCCCATTGGGAAGAGGCAAAGGCCGGGCTGGCTCTCCCTGACAGCTGAGATGGATCACTTCCTTCTCACTTCTGTCTCATTCCTCTTTGGCCACTAATGAAGCAGAGATGTCATTTGTGGCACTGAGCTGGGCTTCCTGGATGAGGTGAGACCCTGAAGCTCTGGAGGTGTCAGGGTAGCTAGGGAGGGAGTAGTCTGGGGGGAGAATCACCCACAGGAAGCCTTCCAGACACACCACACCACAGGTCACCAGCGAAGAACAGCAGGCAGCCAGAGCCTGGGCAGGGAGGTCAGAAGGTTAGTCAGTATCTCTGGAGACTGCTCAGAGCCATGTGTGGAAGAGAATATCTGGAACAGCTCTGACAGTGGGAGACAGTGATGAGGACATACATGTTGATTGATCTTGGGATCTGGTGATGTTTGACATTTGATCCATCTAAATGACTGATTCCCAGATCCTAGAGTTCATGTCATCCTCGCAGCTCACTGCCACCACACTCTGCTATGGGCAGGTGACAAAAACCGTCCTGCAGACCCCAACAGGTTACTCAGCTCTCCCTCCATGCCTGGCTCTTGTCCTCTGTCCATCCCCTCTTTCCAGGGGAGAGAGTGACTTTGCAGAGAAGTTGCTGGTGAATCAGGCTGGGGGATTTCCAAAAACAGAGGTTTTAAGATGCAGAGCAGAGAGTTTCTTGTTCCTCAAAGTGTCTGTCTCTTTGAAGGGGAACTGATGGACACCAGCTGGAGACAGAGCCTTGTTAGTCCTTTTTAGACGTCTGTCAAAGGTGCTCAGGTTGGAGCATGACAGCACAGCACAGTTCCATATGACCAAACCCTTTGTTTAGTGTTTGATGGTTTAGAGATAGTCTTGTTATGAAGCCTTGGCTGCCCTTGATCTCATCAAGTTCTCTTCCAAGTGCTGGGGTTACAGACCTACGTCACCACGCCCTGTTTGTCAACAAGTTTGTACCAGTAGTTCTTAAAGTTCACCACTATAGTCAAGGGAACTAAAGGCTATGTAGGCTCATGAAGCTGAGTGCCAGGGACAGAGAACAGAAGGACTTGGTCTTCGCCCTGAGGCACTCACAGTCGGCAGGACGGGGTGCCAGCATTGGGGTACCCACCTGCACCTCTAGTCAGACCTCCATGCCTGCTTCCCACTTGGTCTCTGTCCCTCACTCACCCCCTGGTGTCCTCCAAATCCTCTATACTCCAGTCTCAGCCCGCTCAAGAAAGGGAGAGCGAGAGTCCTCAGACTGGCCTTTGCTCACTTCCTGGGCCTAACTCTACCCATATACATAGCCCGTGTCCCTAGACAGAGCAACAGTGACAAGGTGATGAGATAGCACCCACAGAGCCCTGCCCTGTATAACCAGGAGACTATGGCCTGTAGCCTCAGACTAGCTCCTGTGGCCTCCAGCTCCCTATGAAGTCACTGCTGGGACATTGCTCCCCCTCTCATATTCTTGGGATCAAATTCAAGCCTTCACAGATCTTAGGCACATGTCCCACCAACTGAGCTACAGTCCCAGTTGTTTTGGTTTGTTTTGCTTTGTTAGATTTGAGACAAGGTCCTACTAAGCTATCCAGAATGACATCCAACCTTTGGAGTTAGAGCTCCACCCTCCTAAATGGCTGTGACTAAAGCCTTGAACCAGCAGCCCAGCCAGCTCACTCTCTGACACAGAACTTCATTCATGTGATTCCCTCAGACTGGAGCACCCTTCGCAGGCCACCCACCCACTCCCATCTCCCTTGCCCCACCCCTAGCACAGGAGATCTTCTGCCCAGGAAGCTGGCTGATTCTTCCTCGGGCTCAGAGCTTAAGTTTGCCTCCACTGGCTCAGGACACCTGTGGTGGCATCTTCACCAGGCTCTCACTACACTGTGCTGCCCCAGTGGGTCAGGAGGATGGTGAGAAGAAGGGCAGAGTGCAGGGAGAAGGAAAGAGTAGCACAAAGCCTCAGTCTGGGGTAGGGCTCTGACCTGGCACATATGACCGTCATGCCAGGGGAAGGTCACAGCAGCCAGGGTGAGTCTATCCCCTCCTGGAATAGTCCTTAATGATAGCATCAAAGGTGCTGGGCCTTTATCAAGTACATTTTCTCTCATTGCAGCCTCTAACTCTTTCCTTGAAGCATGAAGTGACTCTTGAGGGACAGGGGTTTGGGAGTGCAGGTGGCCAGAGCCCCTGATGCCTGCAGCCTCTGTCAGGGAGTGAGGCTCAGGGGTATGTGAAAGATGTGTGTGAAGGACACACCCCAGAGCACCAAAACCAAGGGTATCCATGGCACTTGCTTCTACAGAAGTCCAGAACTTCCTTATCAAGACAATCAAACACTCCCTCCTCTCCACTGCCCCTCACAATGTCAGGAGGGACGAGGTCTCTCCTGAGAGCCATTCTTCTTGGTGGTTCGATAAGCCCCATATTTCACACCCCGAGTGGCTGCATTTCAGTGGTGGGTTGAAGTGGTTTTATTTTTATCGAGCACACAGGCATATAAATATGTACAAGGCACACAGAAGCACTTTAGGGTCTCTGGAAGGATGCACCGTGTGATAGAGGAAACAGCATGACAAGTTCACACAGGGCACAGACTCCATGGATAAAGATGCCTGCCACCTTCCCTGGCCCATCTCCTAGAGGGGTGCTCTCTGCCCTTATACCTGGGCCAATTTTTCCAGAACAAAACTTAAAAAAAGAACAAGTTTTTGAAGATCTGTCTTCCCACCTTTACATTGCTACCTAGCAGCCATGCGACCTTGGAAAAAGTCCTTCCCCTGTGTCTAGCTTGGAATGGAGAGCTATACCCTGAGGTTAACTCTGCCTCCCTATAAACTTCCCAGTCTTTTTTTTCTCTTAAAGAACAAATATGATGAAGAATTTGCAGTAGGATCTGAGAATGCTAATATCACAAGTCTAAGAGGCTTATCACGAATCCTCCCCAGCCACGCTTCGTGATGGCGCAGGCCAGCTGCAGTAATGCCAGCAATGGATGCTCTGGGTGTTCCTGCCTCCGCACCCATGGGGAGAGGGGTAGGAGAGGGAGAGCAACTGCAGATCTCCCGTGACAGGGCCTGGCGCTTTACATACATTATTGAACTTGAACATGGCTGCGACCCTGAGTGGGAGGTATGATTCCTGCTTATGGAGGAGGTCGGAGGTCAGAGAGACAAAAGAGATTAATGAGCTGGAGAGTCCAGGCTTAAGTGAAGGGCACTTCGATGCTTTCCCATAGGTGGCCACAGGTAGCTGCTATCTCCTAGGAGGCCACATCATACCTGGGAATGTCTATCTAAAATGTTCCACCAGGCTGCTGGTGGAAGAGCCTGCTCATGGAAGTGAGGGATGAGGAGATATCTGTGGAGTCTACTGCTCTCTCATTCAGCTTGGGTCAAAGCAGACTTTTATCTATCAGTCTCTCTCTCTCTCTCTCTCTCTCTCTCTCTCTCTCTCTGTGTGTGTGTGTGTGTGTGTGTGTGTGTGTGTGTGTGTGTGTGTAAAAGAGAGAGAGACAGAGTCTAGGGTGTGGGGGCATGTGTCTAGGGTAAGACAGATATGAGAACAATTATAGTTATGATAGGGGGGGGTCAAAAGATAAAAAATGCTGAGCTCCAATCCCACATCTCAGCCCCTTTCACTCCCCGGCTCTCTATATCTTCTGCCCTTTTTATTTAAGTTTAAAAAAACAACAGGGTTTCACTCTGTAGACCCAGATGCCCTTAAGGAGAACCCTGGGCAGACTGGAGGAGGTGGAGATTGAGAGCCTGGCATTGGCAAGGGACTAGAGCAGTAGGCTTTATCAAGAGACTTGGTATGCACAGAGCCTGGGGGCTGATTGGAGAAGCATCATGGCTCCCAGTAAAGAGTGCAGTGTGGCTGTCAGTCGGTGGCTGCTGGTGGAGTGGAAAGAGGCTGGAAGGAAAACCATAGAATCAGAAACCCATCTTTCCTCCTTGATCGTTTCAGTTTCCTTTCAGGGTTATTTCCAACTTCAGGAAATTTAAAAGAACAGCCCAAGTCGGCCATGCTGTTACCAGGTGGTGTGGAGAGAGAAAGGACATCCATGCTGATGAGAGGAGGGGGTAGAAGCAGAGTCTGGTGACCTTAGGCGAGGCACAGAGACCAGGCTTAGACCCTGGGGCCACACCCACCTGCCCAGGTGTTTGCATGCCTGCTCTGCCTGGTGAGATGCGGAACCTCACAGTGAACCACCATTCTCGGTATCTTAAAGAGCTCAGCTGGGAATGGTCCATGGAGTCCCATCGCAGTTCAGTCAGTCTCCAGGACTTTATCATCTCACAGAGCACACATCAAATTCCTCCATACCTCTGCCTTTCTTCTTCCTCCCTCTGCTCCCCGTCTCAACCAGAGCCCTCCTCTCTGTTCTAACTTCAGGTGTTCTAGGTTCCTCCTGTGAGTAGCGAAGTGTGGTGTTCATCTTCCTATGCCTGGCTTCTCTGAACACAATGTCCTTTTGGTTCATCTGTGTGACAATACATGTTGCTACCTGCTTCCTTTTTTCATGGGTATATATGCAGAGGTACATGCACATGTGTGTACAGGCCCATGGAAGCCTGAGTTCAATGTCTGGTGTCTTTTCCCATCACGCTCTACCTAATTTGTGAAAAATTGCCTCATTGAACATAAGGCTTACTGATTTGGTTAGACTGGCTGGCCAGCAAATCCTGATACCCTCCCATTTCTGATTCCCCAGCCCAGGGATTACAGATGTGTGGTGATGTGCCAAGATTTTTACATGGGTGCTGGAGATTTGAACTCAGTTCTTTATCCTTACACAGCAAGTATTTTACCTAGTCCCCTCCCACACACTAGCACTTCCTCCCCTTTTAACGCTAAGTAATATTCCGTGCATGCAGACACTGTATTTTACTTGTCCATTTATCCATGAGTGGACACTCCATGTCTCCCGCCTTTGAGCTATCCTGTGTCACACTGCTGTGAACAGATGGGCAGGTATCTTCTAGATTGAGTTTCCAATTCTTCTTGCTAAGCACCTGAGAGTGGGCTTTTTTTAAAGATGGAGACTGGCCTTACAGGACTCAGCAAGTACCCAGCTGCCTCTGAAGGTGATAAGCCTGGTCAGACAGGCTGGGCCAGGATGTCTCCAGTTCAAAATGGCACTCACATCTCAAATGTCTCACTGTGGGCAGAGTGGGCACCTTCTCTAGGGAGAGGAACAATGTCCCCCCCAAAACCACGCAGAGTAGCTCCCAAGGGCAGACCAAGCTGTGGGAGAGAGGGGCCAGTCCTCATTAACTGCTAAAGACTGCTAGAGATGAGACTTCTACAGGAATAGACAGACGCTTGGCTGTTTTCATTTCTTTTCTCGCTGCTGGGACTCAACACCTGACAGACACCTGATGGAGGAAGGAAGTGCTTTGCCCACGGTTTGCAGGGCATCACTGCTTCCTGGTAGGGAACCTTGTTGGTGGGCGGCGCTGTCCATGGTGGTGAGGGGTGGCTCTGTCCATGGTAGTGTTTGGATGGCTCTGTCCATGGTGGTGACTGGATGCTCTGTCCACGGTGGGCGAACTTGCACACAGGTCAATTATGCGGCAGATTAGGAAACAGAAAGAACATCCTGGAAGCAAGGTTGAACTAGAACCCTTAAAGGATTGCCCCCTGTGACCCATTTCAGCAGGGCAAGTGCCACAAACCCCCAAATAGCACCACCGTGGTGGACTAAAGATTAAAACACATGAGCCTGTAGGGGGATATTTGAGACCCACAGCCTCCCAAAACATTGATCAAATGAGAGAGGGTGGTTAGGACATTCTAGATAAGAGATGCTGGCTAGGCTCTTTCTTGCTCACATGGTGGGAGCACCGAGAATGAGTGAATACACATGGCCGTAAAGAAGAGATTTCAGTGGAGGATAAAGGACAAGAACGGTCAACAAACTGCAGACATCACCAGGCACAGAACAAAGGCTTGGGCTGGTGGGGAAGAGTCCAAGAGGAGGAAAGTTTGTCAGAGAGAGAGAGAGAGAGAGAGAGAGAGAGAGAGAGAGAGAGAGAGCCATTTGCAGCACCTCATCTGGATATGTCTCTCTGAAACCCTAACCACCCTTGTTCTCCTGCAAATGGACCATTAGAGTTTTTCTGGTGGTTCTAAGAGATAAGCATGACTCCTCTATCCTTGACTGAAAAATGATCTTCCTCTATGGAGGAAGCTCATCCTTTCCCACAGACTACACAGCTTCAGCACATGTGGAGTGGCAATAGAGAAAGAGGACACCCCCTCAGGCAGCCAGGCCAGCCAGATTAAGCCAACCCTGGCAATGAACGTGGTGATAGATGTCACAGCCAGATTGCTCTCACCTATGAAGGTGTGATCTTGATGCAAGTAGCTCATTGAACAATACGGACAGAGGAAGTGCATGATGGGCTAGTTAAGGGAGGGGCTCATCTGCTGCCAATAAATCCAGAAGAACCCCCAAGCTGCTCCCACCTGCTTAGGTCAGCGCCTTCCTTCTGGTGGTTAGCCAGGGTTGTGCCTTCTAAGCAGGTTCAGGCTCCAGACTGCACCAGGGCAAATAGCAAAGCAGAGATGTGAACCCCAGCCCAGCTCAGAATCCCAGGCTCTTCCCATCTCTGCAACAGAGGCAGCAGGGGAGACGTCCTAGACGATATGACTCAAGAAGTCTGAATGGTTGCATTGTGAATGAGGAGCAGGAGTGACAGGAGCCATCAAGAGATGAGCTCTAAGCTGTACTTCCATGGACTTATCTGACAGCCATGCTCAGGGAAGGCTGGAGGAGGTGAGTTTGTGGGCACGCTGTGCGGCTGAAGCTGCTGCTATCCTCTGGAAGGGGGAACTGATTTGTCCTGATGTCCGCTGGTGCTGGAGACACAGCCGAGATCACCAGGACCCCCTGGGTCTATGGAGCTGGGTGTCTGCTGGCAAAAGAAACAGTCTCCAAGGCAACAGCCAGGTTGAGAAGCTTGCTGGTTGCGACCTGTCTCAGGTAGTAAATGAAGATGATGTGAACAGTGGCCAAAGGGATGTGGTACAGCTAAGAGGACTTCTTGGAGGAGGTGACAATTAAGCTGCATAAGGA
The DNA here is from genome assembly GCA_902168425.1 of Peromyscus attwateri. Lineage (NCBI taxonomy): Eukaryota > Metazoa > Chordata > Mammalia > Rodentia > Cricetidae > Peromyscus > Peromyscus attwateri. Next base: position 17,863 of record CABHPP010145503.1, read on the forward strand.
TATGAAGGCACAAATGGCTTAATGCCAAAGTCACGCTCTCCATCTTTTCACTGGCAGATTCTAGGCAAGGTCTACCACTGAGTCATTCCCCCTGTCCTTCACTGTGGATTCTAGCATTCTCTACATGGACCATGTCTCTAACCCTAAAGGCATTTCCCTACTGCCTCTCTGGCTGCAGGAAAGGAAGGAAGGAGGGGAGCTGGGAAAAGACTACCAGGCTGGAGACGATGGCTAGGATCAGAGACAAGAGACAACTTGCCTGAGTGAATACAGCCAAAGAAACTGCCAAGAGGGCATCAATGAAGATGTGGAGGTTCTGATTCCAGTAAGGAGGGATTGCTTGAAGAAACAGTCTCTGTTTCTAAGGCACATGGCAGCAGAAATAAAACGTAGTGAGGTCTACCCCAGCTGAAAAGTCATTTTCACACATTTTCCTGGGTGGAGCTTGTTTTCTTGAGGTGTGGGCAGTCAGGAGCTGTGACGGATCAGGCTGGCTGGGAAGAGAAGACTCAACCTTGGGCTATAGATCCTGCCTGGGGCTCAGAAGAGGACAAAAAGGACAAGAGACCACTCCCTCTGCAGTTCCTTTCCTGAGGGAGGAAGCCTCTGATGCTATACTGATTAGTATTAGGTGGCTTTGTGATGTCAACCATTTTCTAGGGTTAGAAACACAAAGCCCTGTTCTCTGTTCTCCTAGGCAGTCCCAATGCAGGTGTGGAAGGCAGCCTCTGGTGTGGCTTCCATTGGACAGCCTCCAGGTGCTCACACCTGGCCCTTCCCTTGACCCTGGGTTACCCCTAAAAATTTATCTTTGGTACAGCAGGCAAAGTGACGGGTGTCAGTTCGAAGATGAGGTGACTGGGGCAACTGGGGTCTTTCTGACACTCTTTCCATCCCTGACCCTTGCTTGCTCTGATAAAGGCAGAAGCCATGCTGTCAGCAACGCTGTGGAGAGACCCTGGGGGCCTATGGAGCTGAGGGATGACAGCAGCTCACGAGCACTGAAGGCCTTAGTTCGGCAGCTCTGGGTTCCTGGATGTTGGACCAGCTTTGATGCCCCCCATCCTATAGCCAGGCTACCCTGATGCCCTCCTCCCACCCTGCCTCTCAACTTCCTGCCCCCAGGTTCTCCTAGCCTCCACCCACCTCCTGCTCACCAGGCTGTCAGTAAGATCCACACGCTAGAGCTGCTATGGTCTGGCAGGGCAAGATGTGGTTCACATGCCTCTCTTGAGGGAGAGATGCTGGAGCCTTCTCTGCCTGCCTGACCTCTGGAGTCTAGTCCAGGGGAGGAGAAGCCAGAAGCCAGTGTCAGAGTGTTTGCCCTGCTGAGCCTCAGCCGTACCATGCCCCCTTGGAAATCACACCTTTTCTCCATTCTGCCTATCTCATCCCGACCTTTCTCACCACAATGCACTCTCTATATTAATTAACTGTATTATATCATGATGAGGCCGTGATTCCTCATTAGCCAGGAGAGCATCCGCCATCACATCCCTCCTCACATCCCCCTTCATGACTGATCAGCATCTACCTGAAAATCAACTCAGGAGCAAGGACTCTGGAATCGAGGTTAATGAAGGATTGAGACAGGAGAGCCTGGGTCCTGGAGTCCTCCTCAGGGATGTGGATTAGGGGGTGCTGACGCACAGAGGAGAGGATATGAAAGGCTGCAAGGCTAGACCATTTTTACCCTCCTAATGCAAAAATGGGTCCCCAAGTAAAGGTAGGACAAGAGCTGGCCAGGAGTCATTAGTTGGAGTTGTGACAGTGGCGGGTGCTAAGTGGGATGTCACCAGCACTTGCTGAGCATTTACTGTGTGCTTATCATCCCACGTGCTTCATATTTATTCCCTAAAAGGTATTGTTACCGAGTACACTTTACAGAGAAGGAAACTGGGCTCAGAAAGGGCCAGCAAAGGAACTCAAAAGAGATGGGATGAGGAAGCAATCTCAAATCTGGCAGCGGTGCTCGGAGCTTCAAGTTTTTAGCAGTATCCCAGGACCCCTCAGGGATTGGGGCAGTTCACGCTGTGATGCCTGGGGTGACGGCAGCTCAGACAGGAGCAAAGGTATCTGGGAGGAAGCACCCCCGAGCAAGGTCCTGATAAATGGGCATGCCCCCACTGGAGAGCTCACGGCTTGACTGGATGATTGATCCCTTCCTTCCTTCATCCCTTGTACAAGCGCCAGCCCCCAAAGGAGATGCTGGAAACACACACTAAACAAAACCAGACATGGTGCCCGGTGTAGATGGAAAGGCTGATGTTGAGCGAATACTCACACATCTGTCCAATCTGTCAGCCCCAGGGCGCGTGCAGGAACCCTGCACTGCACTGCACTGCACAGCAGGGCTCCTAAGCAAAGGTAACATGTACACCCTTTCAGCACCTTACCTGAGACCTAGCCCAGACCACCCCAGCATGGGGGCTGTGAGACTGTTCATGGAGCCTGGGGGTGGTGGCTGGGACTCACCTGTGATGATATATCTGTCTCTCACAGGGGCTTGGTAGGACACTTGGCTTTCCTTACTCCAAGGTCTTCTTTGCCACCTGTAAAGACAAAATGAAAGCAAGACCTTGGGGACCTGTGCTGGCGTTTCCCTCTGTCTCCCACAGTGTCTGTCTTGTCCTCAACTTCTCCCCATGCAGAAGTCTCATCCCTACACACTGGAGGGGCTTCTCCTGCTGCCTTCTCACAGAGGCCAAGCCTTTGCAAACCTGAAGGCACAGATCTGCTGGTGCCCTGGCCACGTGGAGTCAGGAGGGAGCAGACCACAAGAACCCTGGGAACATGAGAGGTGAATTGATGGACCTCCCTGACACTTTTTATCTCACATGTTCTTCCCTTTTGGAAACAGGCTCTCATGTAGCTCAGACCAACCTTGGATTTGTTATGTAGCCCAGGCTAGTCTTGAACTCTTGATCCCTGCCAAATACTGGGATTACAGGCATGCATCACCTTTCCAGATTTATGCAGTGTTGATGGGTCAGACCCAGGGCTTTTGGCATAGCAGACGAGCACTTTACCAAAGGAGCTGTGGCCCTAGTCCTGTTATTTAAGTCATTGGGATGTAGTACCTCAATTGCAATTGGGTAGGCTCCTGTTCATGGTGATGGTAACACTGCTATCGCCATGTCCCAGCTCACCAGGCGCTCTGAGCACCTGCTCCCGGGGCTGCCTGGTTGATCTGCCTCTTGAGTTCCATCTACCACTTCCTAGGCTCTGTACCCTTTCTGATGGAGAACCTTGGGCAAGTGTTAAGAGGGAGGACCACGGTCTCCAATGACCCAGAGAGGCCAAATGGAATGACAAGAGAAGTCAGGTGCTTGCTTTTAAAATAGTCCCATTGATCCCTGTCACCTGACTTTGCACAGTCCCCTTCAATTGGGGAGGAGACTCATGCGGGCTTCTCGGGGGCGAGATGGGGGCAGGGGTGATGTCTTCTCTGTGATCAAGTTATAAGAGATTGCGGATGTTCCCCAGCACTGTCCCTTACTAGCCTTATGACTCTAGCTGCCATGTTGGCAGCAACCCTGTGGCAATGCCATTGTGGCCAGCCACTGAAGGAAGCCCTGACATCAGCTCACAAGGAACAGAGTTTGAATCCCACCTAGCACTGATAGAGTGAGCCAAACGGTCTGTCCCCAACTGAACCTTTAGGTGACTGTAGCTGGGGACAGGCTTAGAGCCAGAGGACCTGGACTCCTGACCCATATAAACTATACAATAATAAGCAGGTATAAACTTTCAGCTTCTTGTTTTGGGGGTACTTGTTACACACCAATGGCTGACTCATATAAGAAGTAAACAGGATGGAGAGATGCAGGTAAGGTGGACATGCCCTGGGCACTCACTGTATGCTCAGAGGGAAGAAAAACCTCTACCCAGGTGACTCATAGACAAGCCCAGGCCTTTTGGTTTCCTGTCTGGGTTTTTCCTGTTGGAGTCTGGTTTGTTACATTGTGGTGAACTTTGTAGAAACTTTTAAATACAGGTGAGGAAACGTTCACCCCTCCCACCATATTCATTACTTGTCTTGTTACTAAGGTAAGATACTATAAACAAAAACAACACAAGAAAGAATTTATTTCAGCACACACTTCCAGGGGGCATAGTCTGTGGCGGAGGGAAAGGCATGGCGGCAGGAACAGAAGGCAGCTGGTTACATTGTATTGACAATCGGGAAGCAGAGAGAGATGGATGCTGGTGCTCTGCTAGCTTTCCCTTTTTATCCAGTCTAGGACCCCAGCCCAGCAGGGTGGATTTGGAAGCTGGATATTTCAGAGGGCAGATCTCCTAGCTTTGTAATCACTGAGGACCACTGACTTGATTTTGCTGTTATCAGACTGTGCTGGGGGTGACTTGGTTAGTTTTGTTTTCAGTCTGTCCTGAAATGTTTGCAGATTGGTGGCTCTATGCTCAGGAATCATCATGCATCCTTGGCTGAGGCACACATGCGCAGTGGCTCCAGAGGAAATGCTTTGGCGTTATCAGGATTCTGCTTTATGGTTGTCAAGTGGGCACACCTGGGACTCTTGTGTTCCAACCTGGGTCCAGAGAGGCTGAGGAGAGGTGGTTCCAGCCTAGCCTCCTACTCGGGGCCTCACCTGTGCCTCCAGATGTCCAGATGTCTCCTTTCTGTGCACACTCTGAGATGGGCTCACCCCTCTAGCATCATCTCCCACCTGACTCCATGAACCTCCTTGGTTGCTGAATCTGCCCCCTTTCATATGCAAAGCTGTCACCAATTATCTTGGAATGTGACTGTGTTTGGCAACAGGGACTCTGGAGAGGTGTAAAGTTGAAATGAGCTCCTGAAAGTGAGCCCTCTCCTAAGACAGTTAGTACTCTTAGAGCAAGAGATCTGCCCTGGTGTTTCTTCTTGCTGTGGTGTTCTCTCTCTCTCTCGCTCTCTCTCTCTCTCTCTCTCTCTCTCTCTCTCTCTCTCTCTCTCTCTGTGTGTGTGTGTGTGTCTGTGTGTGTGTCTGTGTGTGTGTGTCTGTGTGTGTGTCTGTGTGTGTGTGTGGTCTTTAAAGATAGGGTTTATCTGTGTAACAGTCCTGGTAGTCCTGGCATATGCTTTGTAGACCAGGCTGGCCTTGAACTCACAGAGATCCACCTGCCTCTGCCTCCCAAGTGCTGGGATTAAGGCATGTGCCACCACTGCCTGACTTATTTTTTAAACAAGTGTGTTTGTGGTGTATGTGTGTGTGGTTGTTCATATGTGTGTGGTGTGTGTACACACAGGTGTATGGAGGTCAACACTGGATTTTTTTCTCTGCAAGTCTCTACTTTATTTTTTGAGACAGTCTCTCACTGAACCTGGAGCTCCCTATAGAAACATGGAGATCTGAGGTGTGCTTCTCAGAACCGTGTACAAGCATGCATCTGACAGCCTAGTGCTGGGGCAGCAGAGGAGAGGAGGATGGCTCAGTATTGCTGGCCCGCAATTACAGCTGTGTGGTAGAGTTATTTGCCAAAGTCACACCGTGAAGACAACAGGACAAGCTGGATCTGTCTGGATGTTTCCCAAGTGTGGGCTCCAGGTGGCCTCCTATCACTGTCCCTGAACCTCCAGAGGTGGGAAAAGGAGGTGATTTTAGATATGGCTGGTGGCCACTGCACAGTTCACAAACAGGAAATTAGGCCCCTCATCCTTCAAGTGTCCCCGTTGGTTGTCTGATGGTCCATCCTCGTTGTCCACTTGATTTAGAGTAACCTGGGAGACACAGCGGGAAGAAGTCAGCCCTCCAAGGAGAGGACCACACATCAAGGTCCCTGATGCTGGGAGCAGGTGAGACTATATGGAAGTGGGGTCAGGTGGCCTGGACTCAACCCAAACTCAGTCCCTCATTGTGCATGGTCTCAGACCACCTCTCAGACTCAGTTTCCCATCTCCCTTTTAGATCATGTCTGCACTAAACACATGTATGTAAATGGCCGACCCCGTGCTATTGAAATCTTCATGGTGGTGATTATAACATTTTAAGGCTTCAGTCTACACTTGAGTGTGGCTCCTCGGATGCTCCATGCCCTTTATCTGAGGCCTGCTGAACTTCCAAACTCGATTAGAGACGTGTGCTGGGACAGTGGGCACTAATGGGGGTTTTGGGGTATGTCTATGCACGTCCATTATCGTTATTGAATTTGGTTGCATTGAGGGGCAGGGACACTGGGTGGATTTGGGCGAGGGAGCGGGGAGCTGCAGATTTGGAAAACTAGGTCAGTGCAGGAGCTGGAGGGGCTGGTGGCTCCACCTGACTTGAGAGCTGTTAACCACAATGCTGGAAGCTTTTACCAATGCCCCCTCCCCCGACCGCTCACCTGCTCCCTCAGCTCCTAGCACCACAGCCCCCACCCAGGCCTCTTTTCTGAATCAACATCTGTGAGCCCCAACTCTTCTTACAGTCTCTCCCTCTGAAGTTCAAGGTCCAGGTTCAGTGCAGACAGGGTGGGGCCTCTGACCTTTTAGAGGGCCCAGTGTGGGGGCGGCCAACATTGAACAGTGCCCAGGAAGCTGCAGGTAGGAGGAGGCCAGGCTGGGCTTGGGGAGGGAGACACAGGCATCCAGTGCCTTTGTCTGGGCCAGGGGCGTCTGGTGCCACGCTGACTGCAGCTATTAAAATGTCGATTGTCACTGCCTGCTCCAAGTGCCTGGGGAAGGCAGAGGGGTTCACGGTTTTGTCTTCGGTGGACACATCGATGGCTCCTTTGGGAGCCTGTTCGATGATGGGTCTGGAAAGCCACTCGAAGCAGAGAAGCTGGAATAAAAACAGCTGCTCAGAGGGACCCCCGCAGACCCCAACTTCCAGAGGCATATAGATCAGAAGGCAGAGCTGCACACGTGTTCCTTTGCAAAAGATGGTTTTGTTCCTATCTCCCCACCCCCTCACACTGGCCCCCTTCTTTTCATCCCTTCTCAGCTCAGCTCTGCAAAGGGCCCCCTCTTATCCTTTTTGAAGAAGCTGGGACAAGAGGCTGACAGGTGTCTGTCACAGCAGCCAGAGCAGATATGTTCAGAGGATGCTGGCTGCTATTCTCAACCCACAAAGGGACAGCTGGCCCACAGGGCAGAGTGGGCAGGAGGGTGGTGACACTGTGAGGACCCATATTGGGACCCACCATAATCATCAGACCTGGGAAAGGCACCTGCCCCATGGTGTCACTGGGTCACAGGCACATGGCACAACTCTCCCGGTCTCCGGTGTGGACACTGAGTCTCCTTCATCTTGGGGTTGACATAAAGACTGACCCAGAGCCCTGGCGTTGACCTTACTGTGTTACAGGGGCCACTCACTCTTTCTGCTTTCTCTCTTCTTCCTTCCCTCTCCCTCCATCCTAATCCTCAGCCAGGCTGGCCGTGGGCGTGGTCAGAGAGCACATGCAGGCCAAAACCCTGCTTGCCCGGGGATTTACAGAGACAGAAAAGCAAACATTTGCTGATGGAGGGGAAGGAAGAGGGGCAAGCCAGCACCTCCTCTGGCCACACCCACTTTGGGTCCATTCACCCACATCATGCTCGACACACACAGGAAATGGGGGCCTCTAGGCCCCCTCCTCCAATACTACTGCTCTGAAAGTTATCTGAGAGATATCTGGGGGTCCGTGGCAGCCATTTCTCAGATGTCCCAACAGGCCATGGACTGGAAAACCGTGTGAGTGTGTGTGTGTGTGTGTGTGTGTATGTGTATACATCCCTCTACACATGTGCATATATGTGCATCTCATGTGACCAGGTCTCTTTCATATACTTGAACGTGTGACCCGCAAGTATGTGAAGACTGTGTGTGATCTGTATGTCCGATGAGAGCAGGTGTGTGCCCCACATGTGCACAGGGGCCAGCACGAGTGAGGATTCACGCAGGCCTGGCATGCCGCCTCCGTGCCCGTATTCGCTGGAGCATGAAGGCTGATGGGCCCTGCAGCTGCTCTGGGTTCTCCAGCGCATGAGTAACGAGGTAGGCCCCTTGTTACGTGTGGTCTTATTAAACACGCTGCATGTTAATAGCACCGACAAAGTCAGTTATGGAAAGCTCTTTATTAAAAATAATAAGAGATAACCCCTCTTGTCCCACAATTTCCAAGCCACGTTTGGCCGCACAGGCTGGCAGGTTATTAAAGTGGGATCAATCGGATGTCCTTAATGTGCCTTCTGGGGGGCTGGCTGGTGGCGCAGCCTCATTACCAGCCACTGGCCCTAGCTGCCTTGGTCTCCTCAGCTCACTCTGGGGACAAGGAGGTGGAGGGAAGAAGCTGAGGGGAACCTGTCTTGGAGTAGGCAGAAGCTGTGTCCTGATGGCCTGATATGGGGCTGTCTCCTGCCCCTGCAGCCTGTGCCAGGACTGGTGACCCCTCTGGAACATCTCTGCCACACTCGCATCCCGCTCTTGGGAAACACATCCTTTCCTTTCTTTCTGGGTCCATTGTCTTAGGGTTTCTATTGTGAAGAAACGCCATGACCATGACAACTCTTATAACTGAAAACATTTAATTGAGGGGTCCAGCTTACAGTTTCAGAGGTTCAGTCCATTATCATCTTGGCAGCATGCAGGCAGATGTGGTGCTGGAGCTGAGAGTCCTACATCTTGACTCAGAGACAGCCGGAAGTCAACTGACTGTCACACTGAGAGAAGCTTGAGCAAAAGAGACCTCAAAGCCCGTCCCCACAGTGACATACTTCCTCCAACAAGGCCACACCTCCTAACAGTGTCACTCCCTGTGGGAACCATCTTCTTTCAAACCACCACACCAAGGGAGGGGGCTTGTGGCAACTCTGGGCTGGAGAGGGAGGACTCCATTGGTTTGTCATATGAGACTCTCAAACCATGAGTCACATGGGGATTTTGTTCCAGGGTGGGAGCTGACACCTGCTATGTCGTGGTTGGGGCTTCCATGGGAGGCTAGGGCTCTGGGTCCAGGATCTGCACACACTGCGCTTGCTTCCCAGGGAAGGGCAAATGACACCTATGACAATCAAGAGTGGGCCTGTGGCACCTTTGGGTTGGGCATCCTCCGTGGGTGCAGCTGTTGCTTCCCCGGGACCCCCCTTGTGTGCCTGCCTGAGCTCTGCACAGAGGACCACCTGACCTACTAGAAAGAGGGGAGAATGTTAATAGTGGGGATCAAGCCTCACCCGGGACAGGCCCTGGCATGCGGATGGTCTCTTTATTCCAGCCCCACAAAGCAGTGGCTCCTCCACTCTCAATGAAAAGAAGGCCTAAGGAACACAGTTCTTCATCCAAGCACACAAGCTGCTGGGGGCCATTGGCGGCCTTGACTGCAGGTCAGGAGGCTTTCCAGTCCTGGCTTTCACAACCAGCACAGAGTGAGAGACAAAGTCCCTGGGGTTCTCTCCACTCTCCAGCACTGCCCAGCACAGAGGACCCAAGGCCTGGAAAGGTGCCCGTCTCCTTGCATTTCTGGATACCTTCTCTCCGTGGATTTGGCCCCAAGCCCTTTCCTAATGTTAGGTGCAGAAGCAAACTTGCATTCATTGGCTCTTCAAGACGCCCTTGGCATGTGACACAGAAGCTTCATTTACAGATGGGTTTCAAGGCAAGGTAAGGCACCCTGGTGGATGGCCAGCTGGGCAGCTGAAGTCTGAGCAGCAGCCCGCCCTGCCCAGTCTCCTTGCTGCAGGTGCCAAGAGAAAAGTGTGCGAGCATTCCCCGAGTGATTAAATGGGTTGAACAGAATGCGTGCAATCTCTCTCCTAATCCCCCAGCAGCCCTCACCTTGAACTATTTCCTCTTAGATTTTAATACAGAGTCTTATTACGTAGTCCAGGTTGTCTCAAACCACAATCCTCTGACCTCACCCTCCAGAGTTCTGGGGTTACAGATGTGTGTCACCATACCGGGCTCTGACATGTACAGCTGGTTTTAGTCCTTTTGGATGAAGGACCATCAAGAGGGTCTGGGAAGACACACAGCTAACATGAGCTTAAGCTGGGCTTTCTGGCTGCAGGGTATTTGAGGGTCTTGCTGTGTCTCATAGAGATACCTGCTGCTGAAGGAGGATTATGGGGGAATTTCTGCATATGTTGAGAGCCACCAAGCTAAAGACAAGAGCCTGGGTGAGTCTCAGCACTGCTACCTCCCTCTCATTAAATAGACAGAGATGTAGGCCAGAAGAAGGATGCACATACAAGTTCACACAGCCAGTGATGGCCAGGCTGGGGTGTGAACCCAGATGTCATCTTGTCCTGCCTAATTGCCACATGGAAGTCCCCAGTGCTCTCTGGATAAGGCAATTTCTTCCACTTGGAAAGCCAGGTGGCAGCACGTGGGTCTGTAACCATGTCACAACATCACACTCATCCACACTTTCTGCAGCCCCTGGATTTGGGGTGGTATCCTGGTCTCCCCAAAGAGCTGGCCTCACTACAGATGCTGCGGACCTCCCCAGGGTTCCTACAGTATCCTCAGCTACTCCTGCAGAAACACCCCCTGCCAGCCCCTCAACGTGTTAAAGACGAGAGTGTGGATAGATTCCACTGCTTCTGAGGTAACTGGGCGATAATACCAAGTTTTGAGAAGCACAAACCCTGTAACCTGTCATCGCTAGGACTTCCCTCATGGATTCCTTCTACTATTTAGGTAGAAGGTACGCATGCACACAAGCTCAGACACACCCACACGAACACATGTACGCATGCTCTCACTTGTGCACGTGTGCACACTCAGGCTGGGCTCGTACATGTATGCATGCACACACATGTACATGTGTACATCCATACATGCACGCATATGCATACACACACAGATCATGCACACAAGCATCTACACACACATGTTCACACACATGTATATGCACATGCATGTATACATAAATCCAAGCAGCATTATTTGTAACAGTGAAAGAGTGAAAAGAGCCTCAGTGTCCACAAATAAGGACTTGGGTAGTCACACGGAGATTATTGGTGATAAGAAATGCCACCTGGTCCCCAGGCCCAGTGGGACACCTGCTTTACTATTGAGCAATTACTGAGGCTGGGCCTGTGCCAAAGGCACTGTAGGACTGTTTCTCTCTGCATAAGATGAGGAAGCTAACAGGACCTTCTCGGAAGCTACCAAAGAGCTTAAGCAAGTTACCAACATTAGTCACTGGGAGCAATACCTCACCAGGAATATCCGCTCAAATACGGGGACTCTGACTGGCACAGGAGGCTGATGAGTTCTTGGAGGAGGTATTGGGAAATTCTGGTATAGAAAGATCTCCACAGCAAGGGCAGGAAGCAAGACTGTTGGGAAGGGGTGGAACTGAGGCGTGGGGATCTACTGGGAGGAAGTAAGTCATTAGAGGTGTACCTCAGGGAGCTATTCTCCGACCCATGGTCCCTTATGATCTGCTTCTGCTTCCTGGCTGTCGTGAGGTGAGCATTCCGCCACATACCACCTCACCACAGTGTTCTCCCTAGACTCAGGCAGGAGCAATGGATCCAGCATCCCTGAACTCTGAACCGAGAGCCAGAATAAAGCCCTCCTCCCTAGAGCTGTTACCTCAGTGCCTGGTCACAGGTGAAAAGCTGAGTCACATATCCATTGCATGGAGAGCCCACACCTTCTTCACTCATCATCCACAAATGGTCACCTGGTATGTTCACCCTCCTGGCTGGGGTGACTGTCACTGTTATGGACATAGCATGACTTTTTAGTGCCTATTCTGGATGTGGGGTTGCCAGCTTAACATACACAGGGACTCTTCACAATCCTCCTTCAGCCTCGGGTATCTCTATGAAACATAGCAAGCCCCTCAACACGACATATTTTTTTTTTGAAATAGGATCTCATGAACCCCAGGCTGTTTTTTTTTTAACTTATTATATAGCAAAGGATCGCCTTGAACTCCTGAGCCTCTACCTCCTGATTTCTGGGGATACAGGTGTGTACCACCACCCCTGATACATCCTGCAGACATCTTCGAAGCTTGTCTGAGACCAGCTCCCCGAGGAAGAAACCATGACAAGCTCCGGCTGGGCAAGACAGACCATTGTCTCTGGAGTAAGAGTAGATAGAATAGGAGCAACATACAAGCTACATGCAAACTCCAGGGACACTTGGAAGACACTGCCCTTTGGTCTGAGAATGTTCTCTGCATGGAGGAATAGTTAGAGGTCATCCAGTGTTTGGACGGTCTCGTGTTTGGACAACTCATCACCGACACATGCAGTTATGCTGGTGACTTCAAAGTGACAGCCGGTGCATCCTTCTCCCTGCTACAATGCTGGAGGTGGGCAGTGTTCTTCAGGTCTAGCTCAGCTAGGTACCAAAGACCAGCCTTTGTAAAACCTACTCTCTCTTTCTCTCTCCCTCCATCCCTCCCTCCTTCTTTCTCCCTCCCTCTCTCTCTCTCTCTCTCTCTCTCTCTCTCTCTCTCTCTCTCTCTCTCTCTCTAAGAAGGATGTTAGCTAGAGTGTCAGCATCTACAAGTCTAATTCTTGCTTTCTCTTGGACCATCTATGAGCAGGTGAGCACTGGCTAGACGAAAGGGCAGCCAAGAGACAGGACACGGGGGCCACAGGTGGTCCCGGTAACCATCTACCCTTTAGGAGACAGAAGGGATCACCGTAGGGTCCCAACACAGGGAGTAAACATGGACTCCATGAGGCCTCTTAGGAAGCCAGGCATCCTGGAGAGCCATAAACCAGGGTAGGCAGGCTTCGGTGGGGTGCAGCCAGGTGCTGGGATCTGGAATCCTAAAACAACTCAGTCTTCACTGTTTCCCCTATAACAGTTGCCCAAGGCATGTTGGGAGCAGCCTGGAGCTTCTGAAGCAGGTTTTGCCCTGGGGCTTTCAGTACCAAGCTGCTATTGGTTTTCAGTGGGAGGGGAGGGGCCTGGAACCCTAAAGCAGTGCTTAAAGGGTGCTGCTGTTTGGGAGCTCAGCAGAAATGGTGACAGAGAAGGTGAGAACCAAGGTCAGCTCCACAGTCACAGACATCGACGCTCGCTCTAAAGGCCCACACTCTGTTTCCCCAGCCCTTAGCTCTTTCTCCAGCAACTTCTGAGTCAGTAATTGACTGTCCCAATGGTGCCAGGTCACAAATGTCTACTGGTCTCAGGGACACAGAACACTAAATACCCAGCTTGAAGAAAAGCCTCTGGGTGGGGCTTCCTCGTGCAGCCATGGTCCCCTGCAGGTTAGGCAGGTGACTGCAGATCTTGTGCATCTGGAGTATCTGTGCGTGGGGTGGCTTCTAGTGATTCTGTGACAACTCTGGTGACTGCTCTCAGGCTCCTGCAGGCCAGGATGTCCCCCATGGTGAAGGTAAAAAGGAGAGTATGAGAACACCTGAGGCCCACTGAGGCACGAGCTCAGGACCCACATCTGTTGCTCCTTCAGCCAATCCAGGTCTAGGGTGAGGCTAGTCCAAGCCTCTTCAGAGAACAGAATGTCAAAGCTGCAGGCATGGAATGCCAGTGTATGTGTAGGGTAAAAGGTCTAAGCTCACTTCTGGGTTTGAAAGCCCACCAAAGCCCACCAGTTCCTCAGCTCAAAAACCCACCAATTTCTGAGCTCAAAAACCCACCAATCCCTGAGCTTGAAAACCCAGCAATCCCTGAGCTCAAAATTCCACCAATTCTTGGGCTCAAAATCCCACCAATCTTTGGGCTTGCCACAAGCTCAAGACTGGAAATCCCACCAATCCTCACCCTGGAAATCTCCACCCTGGAAAACTCCTCCCCCAAGAAACCCTATATAAGCATGTCTCCTGCTCAGTTCCCTGCTGCTTCTCAAGCAAACAGAGGCAGCCACCCACTTGCGTCTTTTCCAATAAATCTCTTGTGTGAAGTTTGTTGTGCAGTGTGACTTTGTGATATTCCTTGGCTCCTGACTACCAGGATACCTTTCCCATCAGAGCTGCAATACTTCCAGTATGTGTGGTGTGGTGTGGTGTGGTGTGTGTGTGTGTGTGTGTGTGTGTGTGTGTGTGTGTGTGTGACATGTTGGCCTGGAATGCTGTCCTTGCAATAAGTCCTTAGCTATTAAAAAGACAGCATAAATGAAAAGATAGGAGGAGCTGAACACCAAAGCATTGCCTACTGTTTACATTGTGACAAGAAGCCATGTGTTTGCATTTTGGGATGTGGTGCTGACATAAGGCATAAGTCAGGTGGATAGTGGGACACAGAGTCACGGACTGCTCTGAAATCAGGTGTCCCCAGGGCAGTACCAGCTCAGAGGCAGCTTGGAGGATGAGTGGGAGGAGGTTCAGAGGAGCACCAGTATGGAAATTAGCAGAGGATCTGTGGGTGACCCACTAGAGAGAACCAGACAGATGGAACTGAATGGAGAACCTGAGGGAAGGAGGCCAGGAAGCTGTGGAGGTCAAGGCCAAGTCGGCCACAGTGTTAAGGGGCTCGTAAGGAACGAGACGGTGTGCTGAGGGCAGGAGGGAGTCATGGGAGATTTTAAGCATCAGAAGGATGCAGGTTGCCAGGGAGATAGCTCAGGCAATAAAGGGCTTGAATTGTAGTGAGCCTGGGGACCTGAGTTCAATTCTCAGTACCCATGTTGAAAAGTCAAGCATGATGGTTAAAAGGTGGGTGTTGCCTGAGGAATGACACCCAAAAATGATTTTTGGCCTCCACATGGATGTGTGTGGGTGCACACATGTATGCACACTCACACACACACACATAGACACACACACACACCATTGTTGTTGTCTGGGGTTGTCCTGGGTGCAGGTAGTGATGAATGTGCACACAAACACACACACACACACACACACACACACACACACACACACACACACACTAAAACACATACTTTCTCTCTCTCTCTCTCTCTCTCTCTCTCTCTCTCTCTCTCTCTCTTCACTCCCCCAAAGGTTACACCACTGCCGTTGCCTGGAGTTGTCTGGGTACAGGTGGTGGTGACCCGCACTCTGAGTGCTCCTGGTGAAGGAGGAAAGATGTGACTTTGCTACTGAGGAGCCGGGATGGCCGGGGTGGGTGATGGATTGGACACAGGACACCGTGTACCAAGAGCTGCTCTGGGCACTGGGTGTGACCCATCCCATTGACTTCAGGAGGCAGGAGGATGACTGTCCCACTGTACAGGTTAGGAAACAGGCTGGGAGAGGCTCCCTCATGGGCACACAGCCAGTGAAGAGTGTATCTAAGCTATAGACTTAAGACCAACTTCACAGCCCAGGCCCTGACTGATTCCTCTTGATGCCTTCCTTGTCCGGCTTGTGAATGGATGGAGGTACCTTTTAAGGAGACAAAAACTCGTGAAAGGAGAAGATTAGGCTTGAGGCCAGAGGGTGGATCCCCTTGGAGCATGCTGGTTTGGAGACAGCTTGTAAAAGTCCAACAGCTGGGTGTGGAGAGGAGCGTAGGAAGCCTGCTGGATTCGGGACGACTTCATGGATGATGCTACCATGTGTGTGAAATGGCTAGCATGGGTATTTCATACAGTGTGTTTCTTAGGCTTAGAGAGTGCTCTCTGGAGCTGCTGTTGACACACAGTGATGGCTTTGCCTGTGGTTCGGGAGCTAATGTGTGGAATGTAGAAGTGGAATTACCTGTTTTGTTTTGTTTTTTAAATTTTGTGTATGTTCATGCGTGCTTATGGGTGTGGGTGTATGCACATGTACATGTGGAAGCCAGAGGTCAATCTTGGGAGTCATCCTTGGGTGCAAGCCACCATTTTTTTTTGAGACAGGGTCTCTCACTGGCCTTGAGATCTACCTGTCTCCTGCCTCTGCCTCCACAGTGCTGGGATTATAAGAATGTGTCACACCAGGTGGTGGTGGCACATGCCTTTAATCCCAGTACTCGGGAGGCAGAGGCAGGCAGATCTCTATGAGTTCAAGGCCAGCCTGGTCTACAGAATGAGATCCAGGACAGGCACCAAAACTACAAAGAGAAACCCTGTCTCAAAAAACAAAAACAAAAACAAAAAAACAAACAAAAAAACAAAACAAACAAACAAACAAACAAAACAACAAAAAACTACACCTGGCTCATTGCTCGGGCTCTGGGGACTGAACTCAGGTCATCATACTTGCACAGCAAACACTACTTTACCAACTGAGTCATCTTCTCATCCAGAACAGCCTAGATTTTCATTCTGTCTATGTCCATTGTAATCTGAGTTGTCTGAAGAGCAGAGCCTGTGGCACACTCCGCTCCCTGCCTGGCATATTCAGTTCTGTAGACACGTCAGCATGGCTCTGTTTCAGTCACATAATGCAGGGTCTCCTAGGACAGAGGGGGAGTCTGGCATGTCTCCTGGTTTCTAGAGGAAGCTGTATCAGTCAACGTTTGCCATGATGCTATGTAACAAACAGCCTAAAGGCTAAAGACTGTCATTTGTCTCCTCATGAATGCAGCCTGGCTGGAAACAGCCTAGTTTAGTGGGTTTGGCTGGGTTTAGCGCCAACTATAGGAGGGAGAGTGGGTTTGCTTCATGTGTACATGGTCTCTTCTTGGAGCTGTTGAGATGCTTCCAGAATACTCCTCCAGAGGCTATAGCAGAGTGAAAGATACGAGCAAGTAATGTCTCCCATGCCCCCTTCTTTTCTTCTGTTCTCATTCCATTGTCTAGAGTAAGTCTGTAGCTGAGGCCAGCATCACTGACATGAGGAAACAGACTCCGCGTTTCAATAAGAGACTGTGGAGTCACATGGCTAAGAGCATGGAAGAAGAAAGGACCGCATATCTGACCGTAGTGGCCCCTGACGTTAAGAACCAGCCCTGTGGTTCTGGCTGGAGACATTTCGCCCCTCCCATACAGTTATCTGGATGTATTCGGGGGCACTGTGACTAGAAACAGGTAGTTAGAAGACAGGGGTGCTGCTACCCACCCCAGTGCTCAGAACAGCCCCTATAACAAGGAGTGTTTTAACTGTTTTAACTGGAGAATGCTGCGATGGAGACTCAGACTCATGGCTCTTACTGGGTCAACAGGAAGAAGGCACCACTGCCTCCTCTCTCCCTTCCTGATGAGGCTGTAGTCACACCTCTAGAATGGGTTCCATCCCTCCCGCCACGCTCTGGCAACGCCAGCCTAGACCCAGGATAAGAACTAGTATGAGGGCCCTTGCCTTCGCTCCATGGATTGCCCTGGGTCCTGGATCGAGTCTGCATTCTGTACAGAGGTCGGTTGGCGAAAGTCTCTTCCGATGAGAAGAGGGAGAGCCAGGACTCTCGGCAAGGAATGCAGCTGCTATCTAAATGGAGAAGAGGATGCCATCAATGCTGGCCTGGAGTGGGAATGGCCGGAGCACACAGGAGGTCGTCACCCAGGTGACTGCTGTGGGCAGGCGCCCTGAATATGGGAAAGACATTGTGGCTTTGGCTGGTGAGAAAAAGGCCCAGGCTCAGGTTTGCTCTGTGGGTGTTCTGACTGGACACAGTTTGCATCTCAGACTCAAATCTCCTCTTCTCTCTGCCTGTTCTCATTCCCAAGTCTCCTGTTTGTTTTCTCTGTCTTCTTCAAGTTCATAGGTTCCCTGTGGACATGGCTCATTCAAAACCAATGTGCAAGCTATTTATACCCAACTAACACAGAGGTTAATGGTCCTCAGACCTATACCCACATAAAAGCTGAGATGCACCCCAGGTCACCAAACAAGGTGCCTAAGCTTGGTCCTCACAGTGTTATTTGGACACTCAGCAGATGCCTAGAATCTTCCACACTGGCGGCGACTCCCCACTCTCTTCCCCGTCTCTCTCCCCACCCCCACGGCAGTTCCAGCACCCACCCTCCTCCACCTGTACCCACCATCTCTCCTCCCCATCTAGTCCCTCCTGGGGCAGGCAAGGAAGCTGCAGAGCTGGCAGCCTGGTTTAGAACAGACAAAGGAGAAGGAAGTGGCCACCCACTGCTTCCTAGCCTGAGTCACTGCTGAGCCGCCACTGTGTGAGCTAGGCAGGGGCCCCTGAGTCACTGCTGAGCCAGCCACTGTGTGAGCTAGGCAGGGGCCCCTGCCTCCGCAAGAGGATCCTGAGCCCAATCCTGTGTACATCAGTGCAAAACAGAACAATCTTTGGGAGAAATAACTGCCATTCTGTGCTAACCATCCATCAGGTTCTCCCGGTGGTTGCCGGAGCACATGGTTACTGTGGTAGGTTGCCTGTCCCCAGCCCTTGGCATTTTGAGGCAGGGTATGAGGCTGGTCTTGAAGTTGTGGTTCTCCTGTGTCATGAGTACTAGATCACAGGTGTGGCTCCCTCTGCTTTTATTTCTTTATTCTTACTCTGGGTCTCCCCTTGTCCCTCTCACAGCAACCCTAGAAGGACACAGGGTAAGCTGCGCATCTCAAGATCTCTAATAAGAGCCTTGACTTGATCCCATCTGCAAATTCTCTTTTGCCACAATGCCACACTTCTAAGTTCTGGAGGTTGGGGCAAGGACTTTGGGGCCATTGTTTGCCAACCCCAGCCATCTTATTAGCGGCCCCTAGCCATGCCCAGGTTCCATGCTCAGCATTTCTGCTCATTAACTCACTGTGCTCCTCCTCTGGAGCCCTGCTGCGGTGTGGGGTGGGGGGTATTATTTCCCACATCTACAAGCAAGGCAGTGGCTTCTCAGACAGGATGGATGACTAACTGGAGATGGTGGCAAAGCTGGGATTTGAACCCAGCACTTTGGGATACCGAAGCGGAGATTTTAAAACTGCAGTGTAGCTGTCCTTGAAGAAACGCTGTCCTCACATAAAGCAGCTTCAGGGTGGGGAGATGGCTCGGTCAGTAAAGGGCCTGTTGTTCAAGCATGAGGACCCGAGTCCAGATCCTCAACAACCACATAAAAAAGCCTAGTGGAATCCCAGTGCTGGGGAGGAGGAGGAGGAGATGGGAGGGTCCCTGGGGTTTGCCGGCAAGTCTAGCAAAACAGGTGAACTCCAGGTTCAGTGAGAGACCCTGGACTGAAAAATAAGGTGGCGGGGTTAAGAAGAGGGGTCTGGAGGTGAAGTGTTTGCTATGCAGGGATGAGGACCAGATGGGGGATCCCCAGCACCCACATGCAAATACCATGTGGGCAAGGAGGTTGGTTTGTAATCCCAGCGCTCGAGAGGCAGAGATAGGATGTCCAGGGCAAGCTGGTACCTACACTAGCCCAATCCATGATCCCCAGGTTCCGAGGAAAGACTCTACCACATGCCATGCACACATGGGCATGTTCACTCGTCCACAGTCACACACAAGTACGTTCAGACACAGATACACATAAAACTTTTAAAAACAGGCTTCTACATTAGGGCATTTGGGGGTGTTATCTGTTTCCTCTCCTTCCCTTTAGACACAAGTCAGCCAGGCATCCAAAGCTGCTCTGGTCTCACGAGGAAAGACGTCACCAAGAAAGATGCAGACGCTTTCTCCACCAAGTCTCAGACTCCAAGTCATCTACCTGGTCCTCCAAACATGCCTCTGCTCTCAGGCTGTCCTGCCTCCCCATGGAGCCAAGACAAACATATGCTCTTCCCAACGCTCCTCCAGGCAAAGATAGGAAAGAAAACACCAGGAGAGACAAGACCCCACCCCGGGCCACTGGCCATCCCTTGAAGGAGGCTGGCCTCGGCTGGGTGGTCACCTTTAGGGTTGCAGGTACCCTGCTCTTCCTGGAGTCTGGGCTCCTCCAGCTGTTCCCATCTCTGGATCAATTATGGGGCTGACATATTGATTTTCATAAATGTTTCTTAATACACGTGTTAGCCATGTATGGCTCATGGCTCACTGGCTGTTTAAGTAAATCCCAGGCCCAGGCTGATGGCATTCTCTCTAATACTGAGCATGGGGTTAGAAGGAAGCCGAAACTTCAGTCACAGGACCCCATGAGGAGTAGACGGGCTTCTCAACTACCCACCCCCGGTTGTGAATTGCCCCTTAAATGATCCCTTTCAGAGGGTCTTGCTGATACTCCAGCCTTCCCCCAAGCCCTCTCTGGCAGCACAGGGTGGTTCAGGATTTAGGAATGACATTCTCTGTGGTGTTCCCTTTCTTGGGGAGGAACAGCCGCCTCCTGGATGTCAATTCAGCTATTTTTTTTTTGACTCAAAGATTTCCAAATAGGCTAGGCAGGCCTACTCCCAGCAGGCTTCCAGGAGGGACCATCTGGGGAGCTGGAGACTGTCTTTGTGGAGGGGTTTTCCCTCCATGCCTGATGCAAGGTAGAAAGGGAGCTGTGGACTGAGGGGGAGGGGCATCCCTCTGCCTTCTCCATGCCTTGCTCTGAATATGACATCCAATGGGGCTCAGTAAGTGCTATAGTTTGGATCTGGGTGTCCCCCTGAAAACAAAACAAAACCCATGGGCTAATGGCTGGGTACCCGAGGTATGAAGAAACCTTTAGGAGGTGAGGCCTAGGAAGAGGAAGTTGGGTCACTGGACAAGTATCCTTGGAGATTTTTGGACTCTGCCCCTTTCTCTCTTCCTCTCTGCTTCCCAGCCCTACATGAGGTAAGCAGCCTTCACCCTGAGGCATTATCTTGCCCTGGTGCTACAGGGCCAAGCCCCCATGGATGCTGGATTGTGGGTCGAAGCAAAAGTTTTTTTCCTTAAGATGTTTATCAGTGGTATTTGTCACAGCTGTGCAAAGTTAACTCAGTAAGTGAGTCCTCTCATCACAACGGAGCTGGGGACAGGGATGGTGCTGTACGTTAAGGACTCGGAGGGCCTGGAGGAGGAAGGGGCTGGTGGGTGGACCTGCGAGCTGAGGCTTGCCTTTCTCACCCATGTCTTCTCGGTTGCTGAGAGAGCATCTCAGTGAGTATCCGTGGGAGGAAAGGAGGAATGGATGGCAGTGCTCATGTAGGTAGTGGCATGAGGGACTCGTGAAGTGGCGTGTGACAGGGTGGAGGGATATTCTCAAGAGTGTGGGGTGTGATGGCGTTGTTGAGAGCATCTGGGCAGGGGGACTACTTGGGGCATAGATATCCTAGGGTGAAGCATTTATCTAATAATTCTTCATCAATAAAAAATAGGGAGTCAGATATTGGGGTAAGAACCTGAATGATCAGAGAAGCTGTGGAGAAGCCACCAGTTCCTCCATCCAAAAGGGCCAAGATCCTCTCTAACCCCCGCCTTACTACTTCCTGTCTCTCTATCTGTCCTCAGTCCTCCAAAACCTCTATGGTTAATTTTGGTGAGCTAGTGGCTAGCTCTGTCTTCTGATTCAAAACAAACTTTATTGTCAGAATGCAATCAAAGTATCACACAAGACTGGAGCTTCTCTAGAGATAGAGAAGCATTCGACCACCACAGGACCAGGCTCAATAGAGCACAGGCTTTGCTCATGAGTGGGGCTCTGGCTCACGCTGGTGTGTTAGGGGTGGTAGAGGCCACAGGGAGGCGTGGTCCCCACAGCGCAGGAATTTCTTTGCTTCTCTATTTCCCTTAACTCTCAGACTCAGCCCCGAGGCCTCCAGGGCCTTCTGGCTCCAGCTCCAGCCTTCTCTCATCTGGTTTTCCATCTGTGTATCTTCCTTTGTATTGCCTTGGCCTGTCTGTCTGCTCTCACAGCAGCAGGCAGGACACGTGGGGCTTCCTGAGTCAAGGAGGAATCAGGACTTCTGTGAGTCTGCCAGCCCCAGGGAGGATGAGGACTTTTCCGGGGCCTGATCCAGAGTCAGACAAACTTGATCCAATCCCTGGCCTTGGGCAAAGTGCCCGGCCTCCAAAGTCTTTTGTCCTTTGTGAAATGGTCATGGTAATCACAACACTGGCCTTGAAACATGGCTGGGAGCGTTGGCTAACTTTCACACTGCGAGCTCAGCACAGGGGAGGGCCAGCAGGATGAGCTCACAGCGTGGTTTAGAATCCCCAGGTGAGGACTTCCCATCAGCCTCTGGTGGGGGCCTTAATCTCGGGCCTCTATCCCTGATGCAGTCGACCTCAGCCAAGCATGGAGCCATGTACCGCAAGCCGCACACCTCAGGCAAGTGGACCTACGCACACCAGGGGCAGGGAGGGCCCCCAGTGAGACCACTGACGAGGGGCTCTGCTTCCAAGGGACAGGCTGGCAGCAGCAGAGGGCGGATCCTGGCCCAAGACTAGGCCAACTCCTTCAGGCTCAGGTGTCTTCTGCTCCCAAAGAGGAGAGCTTGTCCTGATACTTAGCTAGACAGCATATTTCGAGGGCTTCCAGCCCCTTCCACCTTTCTCCTTGTAGATGGGGGCAGTGTCAGTTGCTAAACTACTGGGGCAGAGGTGGACCAACATCATGACCAGCTATGAGCATATCTGATATTTTCTTAATACTCAATAGAGGGTACTTTCTGCTCCATTGAAGGAATCCCCCAGAACAACCCACTTATGTGGTGCAGAGTAATATGGAGAAACTGAGGCACTGAGAGGTTAAAGAACTCCCCGAGGCTATGAAGCAAGTTGACAAGCCAAGATCTTTCAGTCATTGTTGTTGTTTCGAGAAAAGGTCTCACTATGTATCTCTGAGCTGGGACTCACTATGTAGACCAGGCTGCCCTTGAACTCACAGAGATCTACCTGCCTCAGCCCCAAGAGTGCTGGGATTAAAGGTGTGTGACATCACACCAGGCTAAGTCAATGTTTTTTGCACTTACCAAGAGTTTCCTTTCTGGTTTGATTCAATTAATCAAATTTGGTTTTCCCATTCTTGTTCAGAACTGTCCCAGACATTATGAGAGAGAGAGAAAAAAAGAAATTGAAGCCACAAAGCCTGGAGATGTGACAGGGCTGAATTGGGAAGGCTGGATACAAATCTAAGGTTGATGACTCAAATGGGTAAGGCCAGTCACTCGGGTGTGCAGGAGAAAGGGGAGCTTGGCCATCTTGTGAATGTGGCAGCATAAGAGACCTGGAGCTTCTTGATGCTTCTGTGCTGGGTTCTGAGGAGAGAAACAGCCTGCAGGTGCCAATGCATCCTGCCAGACCCTGCAAGGAGGATGAGAGCTGAGGGAGGGGTCACCTCAGGAAACAAGTTCCCAGTCTGGGCCACTGAAGACACAGCTGAGTGGAGAAGCAGCAGATGAAGAAAAGACCAGGTTTGTGGAGGATGGAGCAGCAATCCAGAGAGATAGAAACAGGAGAGCAGAAATCAGCCCTGTGAGCTCTGAGAGAAAAGGGAAAGGAGAAGGGTCAGCAGTGTTCTGGGGCTGAGAAGCTGTCCAAGGGTCCAAGGGGCTGAGCAGTGTTGAGGGGGTGGAGGTGGGGAACAAACAGCTGTCTAAGGCCCCAAACACTGTTCTGGTGGGACGGTGGCTGTCCACAGTGCTGAACAGTAGTCTGGTAGGTAGACCAGCTGTCCGAAGTGCTGAAAGGTGTTCTGCGGTTACAGCAGCTGTTCAAGGTGCTGATCTACAGCTGTGACCAGATTCCACAGAAGCTAGATGGCTAGGGGATTGCTTACATCTGGGTCTCCATGGAGCATGCGCAATGATTACCACTCTTGTTACAGAGCGTGTATAACTGCACATCAGGAAGGCTTAATCACCTCTTGGTACTTCTTAAATTCAGATTCACAGGTGAGTTGGGAGCCGCCAGAGCCCAGGCTGTTAGCATGCAAAACTACACTTGATATTAAGGAAGAGTTACAAGGAGAAGACCCCCCAAGACAAAAATTCCATGAATGGAATTTATTCTGAAGGGTCCTCAGGGAAAGAGAGAAGCAGAGAAGGAAATCAACAAGGAACATTGTGGGGACATGTTTCCAGAGGCCACCAGGGCTCCAAATATTGGTAGGTAAGAGGGCAGCACAGGTCTACAGTTCTCCTGAGTATGGGTGAGGGTCTTTGTGAGGATGCCCACCATCTTCCCCATCTCCATCAGACTGCTTGTAAGACAAGTGGAATGAGACCACCAGAAAGCCCCGAATTCTGACTGTAGGCTCATAACAGTGATGAGTGACCAAGAGTCCATCTTACCATTGACTGTCTCAATGGAAACACACTGTGCCTAAGCACAGAGAAAGTAACATTTCCAGAATGTTCTTTGGGAAGAAAAATCATCTTGAACCAGAGAACTGAGGACACCATCCCCTTG
The DNA here is from genome assembly GCA_902168425.1 of Peromyscus attwateri. NCBI lineage: Eukaryota > Metazoa > Chordata > Mammalia > Rodentia > Cricetidae > Peromyscus > Peromyscus attwateri. The sequence goes on from CABHPP010145503.1 coordinate 41,838, forward strand.
TCAGGGCAAGTCAGGGAATTTTGATTTTATTTTATATGTCACTTGCTACCCTTACAAAGGAGTGAGGCAGAAAATGCCACCAACAAATAAATGCCCACAATGAGGGAAGCTTCAGCTGTGCCCAATCCACCAGCCATTATGTAAGTCCTGTGGGAAAAATAACATTTTAGCTCAACAAACTGGGGTTTGGCGTTGGGCTTTCCCCGGCACCACACAGATCCTTGTAATGGGCTCATGATTAACCAGCTACTGCACTCCTTATACATTGGGGCCTGACTGTAGGGAAACTGAGGCCTGGGAGTAAAG
>CABHPP010145504.1:0-44075 GCA_902168425.1 Peromyscus attwateri
CTTGTAGGAGTAATCATGAAGTCTGACTCAATTTCTTTGGCTTCTCATCCATTCGTATGGCTTTCTCCTCTTTCATTCTTGATCCATTTCTTCATGAAGCTCTAGGCTTGAACATTCCTCCAGCATTCCAGCCAGTCACTGCCAGAATACTGTGATGTTCATGTCTCCCTGTCAGCCTTTCTCAGGCAAAGTTCCCCAGAGCATAAACAGCAAAAGCTCAAAGGAATCCAGGAATGTAGCATTCCCTGTGCACCTGGAGTGGCTGGTAAGTGGTGTTAGGGGGTTCAGATGAAAAGAGACACTGTAAATTTCAGTACTGCCTGAAGCTCAGGTCTTATCCTTTGCTCATCTATAGCTAATCTTGTAATCCATATGGTCTTGTGCTGATGACACCCCAAAAATCTTGTTTTAACCCAGTATCTCCACTCAATTCTAGTGACTTTTGTAATCTCTATGTGAGCTACTTTATTGTATTGTGGTTGTTGCATGTGTGTATATGTGAGAGAGAATGGTATCTTTGTGTTGGGAGTGTGCATGCCACAGTGTCTATGTGGACATGTGGAAGTTACAGGCAACATTCAGAAGTCAGTTCTCTCTATCATGGGTTCTGGTGATCGAGCTCAGTAAGGCTTTACTGCAAGTATCTTTATCTTAAAAAGAGTTATTTCTCCCTATCTCCCTCTCTCAGACAAAGTTCCCTGGAACATAAACCCCTAAAGCCCAAAGGAATCCAGGGATGCAGCATTCCCTATCCATATGGAGTGGTTGATAGCCAGCATCCTTGGTAGGAATGATAGGATAAGGATGAGCAATCCCATGGGCCCTGAAATACTTTTAAAATATTGTGGCAGGCTAGAGAGATGACTCTGTGGTTTAAGCACTTGCGACATAAGAGCGAGAGTTAGAGATTGGATCCGTAGGTGCTGAGATATCATGCCCCCCCCCCAGCTATAATTTGAGCACTCAGAAAGCAGAGACATCAGATCCTCTGGCTAGTTGGCAAGTCAGAATAGCTGCCAACAGTGTTGTCAAGCTCTGGGTCCAGTTGAGATTCTATCTCGGTATATAAATGGGGAATGATCCAAGAAGACACCTAAATATCAATCAGGGGCCTCTATAGGAATACACACACATGTTCATGTACGTCTACACACAGGCATACACTATACTTATGTGTAGGATATTGTGTAGGATAAGAGACAATCACACTTTCCTGCAGTAGAGCTATTTGTAATAGTGTGTGTGTATTCCTATACACACACAAATACAAAAATATCAATTTTAAAATTAATTTATTGCTATGGCTAAGTGTTTTTTAAGTTTCTTTTATTTATTTTTTAATTATCATTAAGAAATGTGTTTTATTATAATATTTTCCTCATACTTGTTCTGCTTGATCCTCTTCTCTCACTCCCCTCTTCCATCCCAATGTCCTCCTACCCATTTATCTCCTGGTCTCCTTCCTTTCCTACAAATTTTCTTACATATATTTCCCCCTTCTCCTCCCCTTCTTACCTCACATTCCTCTTTCTAGTTTTCTGACCCATATTTATAGAACACATACACGTATATGGATACATCCATAAACATTAAAAGCCAGGGTTGTCATGTAGAAGAAAACATGCAGTATTTATCTTTTTGAATCTGGGTTACTTCACTTAACATAAACTCCAGTTTTACCCATTTCCCTGAAAATGTCATGATTTCATCTTCCTCTGCAGCTGAGTATAATTTCATTGTGTATATGGACCACATTTCCTTTATGCATTCATGAGTTGATAGGCATGTAGATTGGTTCTGTTTCTTAGCTGTTATGAGTAGTGCAGCCATTGCTATGGCAGGATTTGTAATATTTTCTGCATATGCTCATGAGTGAGGTCAGCTCTAGCAGTACCTAGAAGCATGTTAGAAATGCAAAATTTCAAGGCCTGCCTCAAAACTGAACCAGAATTGGAATTTAACGAGATTCCCAGGAAATGTACATGCACAAGTAGATTTGACATTCATTGTAATAAACACTTCAAACTTTAAAAAAAATCTTCTGTGTATATATGTGTGAGATGTATGTGCATATACATGTTTGTGTCTACACATGTGTGCATGTGTGTTAATGTGCACATATGTACATGTGCTTGTGGGAAACAAAAGTTAATGTCAGGTGTATTCCTCAGTCATTGTCCACTGTAATTTTGGGGGGGGGGGTGCTAGGATTGCCTGTTGAATCTGGAGCTTATGGATTCAGCTAGACTGACTGGCCAATGAGTTCTGAGGATCAGCCTGTCTCATCCCTATGAGCAATGTGCTACAGAAGTGTGCCTCTCCACCTGGCATTTTATTTGGGTGCTAGGGACCCAAACTAGATCCTCATATTTGCCTGACAAGCACTTTTACTGACTGAGCCATCTTTCCAGCTCAAAACACTTCAATCTTAATACCCTTGAAAAGATTAGTTTATTTTCCCTTTGTTCCCCCTTAATATTGTTAGAGATTCTTGGTTAAATTTCCTATCTATAAGACCGAAGCCCCCTTATAGCTTACAGGTTATTCAGAGCATATCAACTAGTCGTTAGACTAAAGGATTTAACATAAAGAAAATGTGACAGTATTTCATGCCCCTCAATGCATAGACCCTTCTATGTCTACCCTATGTACTACTGATTTCCTCCAGGGCTAATTCAATTAATCTAGATTTTAAAGACCAGAATTTCAGTTTGAAGCCTTTCCCTGTCCACTATCCTCACAAACACTAACCATTGCTCTTGCCCTCCTAAGAGTGTCTCAGAATCTTCTTCCAAGAGAATCAAAATGGTCAATTTTCTAAACTCCTTTTATTCTTCCATTTGGGGGGAATGTATTTCATCAAGTGACTTTATGCTTACTGTACAATCATGCTGAAATGCATAATTGGGACTACAGGACAAAAGAAAAAGCAATACAAAGGTAAGGTACAAAGGACACTCATTGCAAAGTTATTCCAGTGACCATTGTGGCTCTTGAGTCTATTCACCTTTCTTCTCCTTGGCTCAGTTCATTAGAATGACATTGCCTTCATATCCATTCATCTGGGCACTGACATGGTGAGCGCTGTATTATGATAGATGGGACTGTCAGAAATCTACTGAGTATTTAGATATTGCATTAGTGCATTACATTTACAAATAGCTCTACTGCAGGAAAGTGTGATTGCCTCTTATCCTGTGTGTTCTGCATGTTAAGGGAATCAGTAACTAAGGAGTCATTTTCTCTGAAAAACGAAAATGGATTGTCCTTTCTTCTTTTTTCTACAGCTTTGTGCTGTGAACTATGATAGAAGCAAATTGTTATTGTTTTTCTGTACAACAAATATCCACCTAAAAACTAAGTGTATGTTTTTGGGCTAAATTTAGATAATCCAAATTAGGAAATTGAATACTTGGAATCAAATCTATAGCATGAACAACAGCAAAAATTACTGCTGTTGAGGAGAGATGGAGTGAACACATAAAACACCATCCTTCATTTCTTTCTCAGGGATTAAAGATGTCCCTTCTCTTTTTAAAAGTGCCAAGTCAGATATCCTCAGGCATGGCCCTGCTGTGTGAAGAGCATCTCACACAGACATTGCTTCTGAGAAATGCCTATACTCACACCAGAAAGAATGTTGACACTTTATCCTTGAAATGTATATTATTGGACCTGTACTTTAAATTTTCTGACACAATTCAGAAACAAGTTGTCATACTATTGATACAGAGAAGTCAGGATTTGCTCTTGGGATTCTTGATCTCACCAATAAAAGTACTGAAGAATAGACCTAAATGGAAGGTCAAGGGCAAGTCTATTAGTGTTAAAAAAAAAATAGGGCAGGGAAGTTTTAAAAGCCATTAACTGCCCAAAGGATAATAAAGGAGAGGAAGATAAAAGCCGTGTGATCTAAGCTGGCACATATCAGACACATGGTCGACAAGCAAGCACATGGCATAGAACTGGAGGTGGAGGCTTTAGAGAAAGAGTAAGTGTCTAAGGGTTTCTATTACTGTGAAAAGACACCATGTCTTAAAAGGTAACTTTTGTCAAGAAAAACATTTAATTGGGGCTGGGCTTATAATTTCAGAGGTTTGGTCCGTTTATCATCATGGTGAGAGGCATGGCAGTATGCAAGCAGATATGTGCTGGAGAAGGAGTTGAGAGTTCTAAATCTTGATCCTCAGGCAACAGAAGTGAACTCTGTTCCACACTGGGTATAGCTTGAGCATATGAGACCTCAAAGCCTGCCCCAAAGTGACACACTTCCTCCAACCAGGCCACACCTACTCCCATAAGGCCATACCACTTCTTAGTGCCACTCTCTATTGACCAAGCATGCAAACACATGAGTCTATGGGGGCCATACCTATTCAAACCATCCACAGTAAAGAATCCTAAAATGTTAGGGAAACAAAGTATTAAGGAAATCATACTTAAAAATGAGATAGAAGGGAGAAACTAAGTTTTTCTGAATAATTCACAGGAGTGGCAGGTTCACAGAATGGCTTGGCTACAGCCCATTAACCTACTGTGCTAAGGACAGAGATTCTGGGATGGAAAAGCACAATATCTTTAAAGGACAGATAGATTTTGACTATCACTGTAGCATGGCTTAAGGTAAGCCAACCTTCCTGGGGATGGTTCCTTGGCCAACCAGATGGTGGTGCCCAACCAGAGTGTTAGGTCTCCACTCATGATAGACATTCTGTTCTCTTGATGAGAAGTATGTTTGTTTGTTTGTTTTGTTTTACTGTAACTGTAATAGTTAACACTACTGACTCCATTGACATTCTTCTCCATTTAAACAGGCAGGAATCAGAGTCAGTGTTCCTAGACCTTTAGCTACGGCTATGTAAATGTGAGTGTTTCTTTTCTGGTGAGGAGTAATTCCTTCCTAATGGCCATAGTTTCCTTTGGGAAGTGGTCTACTCCAGTATGGCATATGGTCTTCTTTAGAAGGCAACTTCAGTGGCAGCTTTCCACTAAAGAAACTAGAGGTCACCAGCAACAGAATTCTCTTCTTGGGCTTTAGAGCAATCATCTGGAGCCTTGAAAATAGCAATGGTACACTGTAGGGGGAGTTTTCCTATGACAGTAGCTGCTCCCAAATAATCACTCAGAAACTTAATATTAATTGTAAATGCTCTACCAATAGCTCAGGCTTGTTGCTAATTAACTCTCACACTTAAATTGATCCATATTTCATATCTATGCTTTGCCATATGGCTTGGTAACTTTTCTTAGTATGACATGCCCATTTTGCTTTTCTCTGCATCTGCTGGTGACTCTGCCATTCTTCTTCCCAGCATTCTTAGTTGGCTCGCCCACATAACCTATCCTGTTCAGCTATTGGACAATCAGTCAGCTGTTTATTAACCAATGAGAGTAATACATATTCACAGTGTACAGAAGGATTGTTCCACAACATCACACCTTATCTTTTAACCCCAGCAATGCTAGTGGAGTCTGTGATAGCCACAGGTTTCTGTTTGGTCTTGCTTTATTACTGTTGCTCTGTAGCTTCTTTCATCCCTTGTTTTTCTAAGCAATGTTCCCAACCTAACACCTGTATGAGGTACCTCATATACATTCATATGTGCCACCTTTCTTCAAATATATCCATATTTACTCATAAAATATGAGTTTCTTTCTCTTGCTTAGAACTAAGTTCTACAATTATATTGATGTATGTAATTCTAGTCATATATTGGCATATGACTAACAATGTTATATATTACATGCACAAAGCAAAGAAGCAAAGCCTGCTGAAATCCTCATCTGAGTCCTCAAGTATTGAGTCTTTCCTGCTACTTATGTACAGAGTGTATCTAGTAGCTTCCCATGTGTGCATCTTTTATTCTAGGCTCTTATTGTTTGTAACCTGTGTATTTTCTTCATTCTCACACATTTGAAATGTTTCAGTCTCTCTGGGAGATGAATCAGGAGGATGCAAACATGCCACCTCTCATCCTACTTCATTGATAATTTGAGAGTTTTGAGAAACTGCTCTGCAACGTTTAACCTTTCTTAACACCCATACCTGCACAAAAATGTCCAGTTGTCTTTCAAGTGTTCCTGATAATGGTTTCAAACTTAATTACTGAAAACTAAATTTTAGTACCTTGAAAACAGAAACATGTTATCACTATACATACCCCACCCATATGCCTTGCAACATCGGGCAGTTGCTTAATGTGTGGATCTTCTTGAAAAAATGAAAATGGAAATTCTAATATGGAATTGTTCTGGGAAACTATATAGTCTATACCTTTATTTTTTTTCTTTCTAGGTTTTTCATTTTTCTTAAATGAGAAAGTAAGAATTACATGGTGCTATGGGGTAATTTGTTATATATGAAACTTCAATGTTATAAACAACATAAAAAACTCAACTCTCCTAACCTAATCTATTTATATATACATGGCTCGGACTTCAGACATAATTAATTCTTGATATAATGATATTGAGTTCTGTACCTGCTTCATTAAACTTTTTTCCTAATCCCCATGGTCAAGGTATTTTCGTTGGTATAGCTGTCCTGGTAGCAGGAAACAGACAAGCAAAAACAGGAACAAAACAAGCAAACAAAAAAAGAAAGGCTTCAGAGGTCCCAAGTGTGACAGTCATACCTACATATTAGGTAGAAAATGGTAACTCACCTCCTCTATTCTCAGATATCCTTTATCTGAGTCTGGCTGTTGGAATGGATAATATGCCTGTCATAAGTCACCAGGTTATGGGGTGTGTTGCCTGTTCTCTGTAAATCATATGCCCCATTGCTGAAGTCATGGTAGGCTCAGCTTCTCCAAAACCACATGAAGCCCCAGAAGAAGTCTTTGAAGAATAGGAAAGGAAGAAAGTGACACCACACAGGCAATGCTCATGTGACCAGTCACATATACCCTCCCTGAGTAGCCATTGTGAATTGCAGCTAGAAGATGCAAGTTCAACCATCTCTTTGTAAGAAGTCTTTCACATGTGAAGCAATGTAACTGCACCTTACCATGGAATAAACTGTTTAATGTGGCATGGATCTGAGTGTCTTAGATTGCTGTGCTTAGGAATGTCCTAGAAGTGGACTAAGAAACACTAATCTACACTAGACTTCATAAGACTGCTATATAACTCAACAAGACTTTTTTCCCCAACGAAATGAAAAATGTCTTTCTTCAACGTGACCATGTGCTTGCCTGTACACAAGCAAGGAATTAACAGTTTAAATGCAATTGGGTGAGTGGTGCTTTGTTATTAGCTAAACATGTGGAAAAGCAATAACACTATTTGTGAAGATTAAATTTTAGTATCAGTCACAGTCACACAAGCAGGTGGAGATACCTGGAAATCCCAGTTGTGGAAGACATCTCCTTGACAGGCTGATATGCAGGGAAAAGTCATGAGAATCCTTTAAGGTTGTAGCTTCACAGAACAGATTGAATGTCCTTGCCATGACATCTGTAGCCAATTACAGAAGGAATGGAAGTGAAGAGGGGGAATGCAACTCAGATATCTGGTCCTCCCCTGGACATTCCTCAACTAATTCTAGGCTGTGCTGTAAAGTACTTGATTGCCACACACAGCTTTTGCACAGGCCTCCTTGAATTGCTGAGGAACAGGGTGGGTGGCACATCTTTTGTCTGGAAGCACAGAAGTTAATTATTTTTTCATATTAATGCTTCTGAGTTTCAGTTTGATAATTTGCAAAATGAGGTTATGGATATGTAACCTACATCTCAAAGAATTATAACTCCTATTAATATATGCAAAAGAGTTTTGTAAACTGCAAGATGATGTAAAAATGAAAAGTGAAGTTTTTTCTATCTATATCAAGACCTCTATCTTAGGTCAGTTTTATTAAATTTTAGATTCCCTGTGAACCACCAAATATCACTGAATTCAGATCTTTTTCATGATCTCTACATTCCTATTTTCAAATCATCCCAATGGGTATTCACTACAATAATTGAATAATTTATGGCAAGTCAAAGTTAATATTTTTTCTTATGACCTTTCTATTCTGGCAAAGCATATACATATTTTCTTCTAAAGCATGAAAAATTCATCTAAAATTTATGATAGCCCAATTTATGCAAGCAACTAAAAGTAGCAAAAACAGGCCAATTTTCCTCCCTTATAATGTGGAGGAGCAACCACATTATAAGCACCTAGACCAAGAGGCTTCCAGACAGATACTATGGAAGTTTTGTGCTGGTCACTGAATATCATGAGTTCTATAATTGCAACATGGAATAAGAGGTGGGGGGAACCCTGTACCAACATCCATTTACTCTTTTCTGCCTCATCTAACATTACAGGCTGCACTCTCAGGACCGTCCTGGGAGTAAGGCCCTGTGGGGTCAGGTAGATAACATGCCATTTCTAGCTCATCATGTCCCCCTGGGTGTGTAGACTACAGGCATACCAACTGTGCATTCTAGAAAACACATATTGACCTTGGTATTTTTAGTCTGTATTTTTAGAAGAGAGGGGATTCATTTTGATACTATTTTTCTTGCTACCCTGTGTACTGCCTTTATTTATTTAGAGGTAACCACATACAAAGAACATAGTCCTTGCTCTTCTGTTGCAATTTTTCTCAGAGGAAGACGACAAGTGAAAGAGGAGGCTTTGGGGTATCCTGTGAGGAACGAGAAGGAAGTAATAACTCTAAGTTGCCTTTTCATGCTAAGCAGGTTTTCTCTGTGGAACATAGTTCACTTCATAGTGATAACCACCTTGAGAGGTGGCAAGAAACACCAGTCTCCCATTACAGGAGATCAGATGGGCTAAATTGTGGAAGATTCAGAAACTTATATATAAGCATATAACATGGTTAATAGCTTGCATCAGAACACAGATTGAAAACTCACTGTCTTGGGAGTCTAGTCCAATACTCAATAGCTCTACAAATTTAAAAAATAACTCTAACTTTGTAGCTGAATTGCTTTGTTTCATGTATTATAAGCCAACTGTGGGATAACTGTCCTTGAAGGTGTTGCACAGCTGGACAAATCCTGAGGCTGTTTGTGCTTTATGCTTTGAGAGATCTTGTTTTATTTGCTTGTTTTAGTATTTTTCAGATACTCAGTAAGTCATATTCACAAAGAGACAGTCTTGTGGATGAATATAAGGAACTTCTGAGATGTATTCCTATAAGAAGAGGATGGTGTCAGGGTTAGAAAAAGTCCCTGTGAGAGGTGACAGATTTGTAGTAGATGCCTGTGTCACCCCTAAGAGAACACTTAAGCATCCAAAGACCTTCACTGTCACCCATCAGAACAAGAAGCTGGGCCCTTCTGCTCCCACATAGAGCAGCACATTGCCAAGGGGGTGTAACTGTAGGGACATTGTGTCATTCCACATAAGAAAGGTCTTAGGACAGAACTCATCTGACAGCCCCTGGCTCAATAGAGACAGACAGAGAACTGAGCAGGCACAGAGAAGCCCTGCAGTTCCCTTATGTGTCCTCAGACTTCACTGGACTCACACAATAAATTCACTTGGTGTATGATAAGCCTCAAAGTCCCTGGATAGACTATAAAGGGAAGGTTTATGTGTTGTGTAGCCACATAAGTACTAACTGCTCTCCATTCTGAGGTCTTCTCACTTTGCCCAACTCTTCTGTACCTCTAGATAGGGGAAAACAGATGAGCCTCTCTGAACACACAGTCCCCTCCTTAGGCCATGGCACTTCACTCAGAGACGTGTCTCCAACACTGAATCTGGACAAAACACTAGACATAATCTGTGCCCAAACTCACAGAAACTCCTTTTCCTCTGCTACTGTCATGGTCAAGATATACAAGATTCCCCTGCCTGATGGATTTTGTTTGGGGTTTATTTCTTCCCTCTGGTATTATCTATAATTTTTATTGGGACAGGGGATGTTTGTTAATTGATTACCCATGCTATCTTCTTTCTCTTTATTGTATATAAAATAGTAGTGTGTGTCATTGTGGATCCATGCATTCAAGGACATAACATTTTCACATGGCCCCACTGGAGACCTACCAACAGTGCCTCCCAGAGAGACCAGGCTCTTGTTTCTGAAATCTTGAAGGTCATCTTCCATGGTCAAGTGTTTCATCTGTGACTAAATAAAGGCTCTTAAGATGGGAGGTTATCCTGGATTATATAAGTGGCCCTAAGTGTTACTACAAGTGTCCTTAAAACATACATGAAAAGGGAATAGATACACATAGCAGAGAAGACAATGTTGGAGCCAAGAAAACATTGAAAATAACTTTGAAAGTTAAAGAGGAGTTGTCAGAAGCCTTAGAATGACTTAAGCTAGAAGCTGAAAGAGAGGAAAGGTGAGACATCCCATAGGGTAAAAGGAGCATGCTCTTTGGTTTCAGATCCTTGTTGAAGGAGGGTAGAAGAACAAATTCCTGTTATTTCAAGTCAACTAACCTATGGTGATAAGTTACAGCCACCTGCATAAGAACCGCAGGGCCAAGCTCCTTATTGATTTCATCTCCTTTTACATTTGAATCTGGAGACATTGGGAGCCAGGGTGGAGATCATATAAAGCAAATGTAATGTTCCTTGTGCTAGCTCTGGAGTCAGACCATCTGGCTTTTAGTATTGGCCTTACCCATTTCCAGCTGTGTGACCATTGACACACGGCAATACTTCGTTAATAAGTAAAAATTTTGTTAATATGAGGTAAGAACCAACATTATGATAATCCTATAATTGTGTGTTGAGAAAGAAAAGGGAGTTTGGATTAAAGATTGCCTGTGGGCTCAGGGACGTCTTCATAGAGGGGACTTTTCAAAGTAGATGATTGTTAGTGAAAAAAAGAAAGAAAGAAGAAAGTTTCTCCCTCTGAAAAGAGTAGTTCTGACTTTAAAGGGGTATTGTAAGATTAAGGTTTTAGCATATAGCAAGGTGTGTGTTCAGAGAGAAGTATTGTTAGCGGCTACATGCATTATCTCGTTTAACTCTTCCCACAACCCTGTGGAGGCAGTGCTCTTTATAGAAGAGAGTTGGAATAGATTGTTGCCATGTCCACAGCCTTTGTTATCTGAGCCAGGATTCAAGGCCAAGTCTATCTGAAAGCACAGTCACTGCACCTTCTTGTGGACAATAATTAATCATTTTAGACTTCACAATTTCCCAACAGATACTAAGTGTACTCTCTGTCACACTGGAGTGAATTCTTTACCATAAAGGAATGTCTTATTGTTGGAGCATTACAAAATTAAAGATTATATTGACAAATACCTTGCTAGAAATTTTTAGGAGGTAATAAGCAGTTACAATTAACCATATCTTTTACCTTTGAATTTGAGTCTCAACAAATCTTTTAAAATGTCCATGTTTCTTTAACAACTAATCAAGAGGAATACTGTACGTTTTCATGTGTAAAGTGTAAATGTACTTGACGTTAGTGACTATGTGATTACCCAGTATTCCCCATACAGTTATCTAGGAAAATATTAACCCCATAAATACTTTGAGGGCTTCTTAATGTTATGTAGAATTAATGTAGAACTCTCAGCTGTTTCTCAAGCACCATGCCTGCTTGCCTTCCCCCATGCTACCGATCATGACAATAATGGACTACACTTCTGAAACTGTAAGCAAACCCCAATTAAATGTTTTCTTTTATAAGAGTTGCTGCAGTCATGGTGTCTCTTCACAAGAATAGAACATTGACTAAGACACCCATCTACTCTTTAATTATTTAAATCATGACTGGCCCTTTACTTCTTTGCAGTCACCTTGAAGACATAAAATGAAGCTTCATATACTAACCCTCCAAGAAGCTGGTAATCTGGTTTTGACTTTATTAACTAAGAGAACATGAAAGACAGTGTAGAGAAAGTATATACAAATTTAAAGTGGGCCAAATGTGTAGCTGGAGTTATCTCCAGTCCCTCCTGGGCCGGCAGCCACTCAGACTCACATAAACATACATACACTTATATTATTTAAACTGTTTAGCCTAATGGCTCAGGCTTTTTGTTATCTAGTTTTTATATCTTAAATTAACCCATTTTTATTAATCTATACTTTGCCACGTGGCTCGTGGCTCACCAGCATCTTTACATGTTGCTTGTCATGGCAGCAGCTGGCAGCCTCTCCTGACTCAGCCTTCCTCTTCCCAGAATTCTCCTCTCTGTCCCACCTATACTATACTTTTTGCCTGGATACTGGCCAATCAGCAATCAGCGCTTTATTTATCAATCAATCATAGCAACACATTTTCACAGCATACAGAACAGGCTTCAGGGCTGCGGGAGCTTGGTGTGACCTAGAGAGAAACTCTCCAGCAACACAAATGTGGACAAATATAACTTCCAGACTGAACAAGGTGGGAGCTTCATAGACAATGCCAGGAGACACTTTAAGGATGGATCAGAATCTACATTCAGGAAATGACAGAATGAACAGAGTGTGAGCCCATCAGAAAGCAAAGGCATTAGGCAGGCAAGCTGGGCTGCTTCTGAGATACCATTCATATTTCTCCATTTGAGAACACCACACATTCACTCCCCTTTTGATGCCAGTATATATGAAGATTAAAAGCAAGTATGAGGCTCAACATAATCGATAATATTTACAAAGTGTCCACCCTAGACAAAATGCTGTGTGTGGTCCTCAGTCATGGAATCATTTCCCCTTTCCACTCCTTCAGTGTTTTATGTGAGTCTTTGCTGCAGTAGTCATTTTCTGCCTTGAGTCCCAGATACTCATTTTTCTGCTACCTCATCTAATAGGCTCTCCATGCCTTGAAGGAGGAATCCAAATCCATCTTATTTGCCTTGCAGTGAACTGCAGCTGGTAATTAGTAAGTAATTATTTGTAAATATAGCTTATGGCATCATAGTGTTTGAGGAAGCTATGGGCTTTGACAGTGTCTACCCAGTGCCTATGGCTACCTCATTCCATCCCTACAACTAGCACCAAGTAGCTGATCAGATTATTTTAATATTAATATAATTCTTCAATAGAATGAATTTATTCAAATTATCCAAATTACAAAAATGAACATTTTAGAACCTTGTCAGCTCCAGTACATTAATTCCATTACTATAATATACTACTCTTGAATATTTTATCAAAAACAGTTGATCTAGTTATCTAGCTTTTTTCTATTAACCCAGGCATATACAACTTTGAAAGGATGTTTTTATTTAGTTGGGGCTTATCATATCACATGTGGATTCTAGTCAATTGATAGGAATGTCCTGCGTTTGATGGATATTATTTGAACCCAAGATATTTTCACACTATTCCATGCCAAGTGGTAGCTCTTGACAAATACAAGACTGGAGGATGTCTTGTATCATGTGACAAAGGATGATTACTCAAACCAAAACCAGAGAGAAGCTACAGAAAGACTGGAGAGCTTCCCAAAAGGCACATTTGGAGACCCTAGGTTGAAACTGACAAGAAACCATGATGATGAGTCAGTATGGAACTGAGCAGAGAGCACATCAGACAGCCAAGTGCCAGACTAGGCACCACAGAAGACACTCATAAGAATTGCAGGGCAGCAGACCAGCAGAAGAAGAAACTAAGAGCACACTAAGAATTCAACACTTAGAAATTGGGGAGGAGGACATTTCTGATAGGGATCAGCATTTACCCCCTCCCTATTCGGAAGCAAACAATGCTCAAAGTTTGCAAGTGGAGGAGGAAGGATGTACCTGGTGCAGGTGAGAGGTAACCAAAGAAATTTCTAGCTCTTAACAGAAATTGTAATCTGTTGTAATCAGGTGTATTTCCCCACAGATCACAACTCTCTAATCCTAGTGGCCTGTGACAATATTAGCTTGCATTTGTAACAAAGATCAGAAACTTTAAAATAGGCCACTCAGGTTTTCTTGAATTACTCAGGTGAGGTCTTTTTAATCACATGAACCTTTAAAGTACCGTGTTTCAACCTTCCTAAAGCTGCAACCCTTTAGTATAGTTCCTCATGCTGTGTTGACCCCACCCATAAAAATTATTTCATTGCTACTTCGTAATTTGCTACTTTTATGAATATCATGTAAATATCTAATATGCAGGATATCTGATATGTGACCCCAAAGGATTCATGGCCCACAGATTGAGAACCACTGCTTTAAAAGCAAAAGCCTGTCTTCTTGGAGAGCTGCCTAATTGAAACAGAGAAGGTCAGTTGTCAAGTGAGTTAATACATGAGAGTAATTTGACCTCCATTGCTGACTTTGAAGCTAAAGAAGGTCACACAACAGTAAGTAGATCCTGTAGAAGCTGAAAACTAGATCCTTCCCACAGCCAGCAAGGGAACCTGGACCACTGTCCCACAATTGCAGGGCACTGAGTCTTCACACTAGAAGCAGAAGCAGATTCCATCTGAGCTTTGGCTTAGGTGCAGGGCCTAGCTGCTATGTCTTGTGAGTCTAGCACAGTTCCCAGCTCCTCTGACATGCAGAACTGCGGAATAAAATATGTTGCTTTTAAGTCACTCAAATGGCAGCAATTTATTTTAGCAGACAGAGGAAGCCCATATTGGAAAGAATGGAATTGTAGACACATGGATGACTTAAAGAGAGTTTTGGTTGCTGCCCTTTCATTTGACTTCCTTCACTGTTGAAAAGATATTACATTCTCACAATACTGGAGAATTCAGAATGTCTCATACAGAGAGAGGACAGAAGGGCCCTAGTGATCTCTTTGAACATTCTTTGAAGAACTCTGAAACAACCTCTCTTCCAATATTATGAGCCCAAAAATTCAATAAAATATGTGTTTTGATTGTTTCTCCATGTAGGTGTGTGCACACACACACACTTTAATGTCTCTTTACAAAAGCAAACAAACAAAAATCAGTGCACTAAGTTTCTACATAAAATTATTTTAGGTTAATAAATGTCTGTTTAATTGCATAAAATTTCCTTGACAATTGTCATCAATTACAACCAATTTAGCCTCAAATTATAGTAATTGGGACTTTAGAAGAAAGTTGTAATAACAAGTAAGTGTTTTGAGTGAGCTGAAATGCACACACACACACACGAGATCCCCAAACTTTTTGAAATGGTGGGAACTGAGCATGAGCTTATTTATATACAGTTAAAATTAGAATGATTTCAAAGAAGGGGGAAAGCTTTCTTGATAACCACTTATCTCCTCAATCTGGAAGCTTGACATCTCTCATCTGAATTATCTTACTTAATAAGAAGAGCTGTTTCAGGTACTATTGAAATATTCCTAGTAGTAATAATAATAATACTTTCTCTGAATGACAACTCTAAAAGTGGATAAAATGCTGATGCTTTCACGCTGCATTTATAATTGCACTGTTACTGTTCAATGCTTTAGCTTGTGGAGGCGGGGTGTATTTCTATGAGTCTGAAGAGCTCTGTGGGGGGATTCTAGCATATTCCCTGCTCAACCACTGACTTTCACATTTAGCTTCTTCTACCTTTCTCAATTACAATTACTTGTTAAAAGTGCTTGGGATGTAAGGAAAAACATTCTGTGTAGACATTTTTTTTTTTCACTTGATTCAAAGTGATAGGGAGATGAATTTTCAAAATACAATACTATGAAGCCATGTATTATTATGTATTTGTTCTGTTAATAACCTTACTCATACACCACCAAAGGGAAAGTTGTTCTAATCAGGTTCTACATTAAAGGAGTATGATTTTAGGTCATCTTCCTGGTACCACATTTAATCTTGGCTGTAATGGTTAGTAATTTATGATCTTGAGAAGTTATTTAAACTTACCTTGATCTTTAAAGTGCGGCTTATCACCCTACTTCACAGTACCTAACTCATCATTCCCTCTAAGAATCACACGAAATGAAATGACATTGAAAAAGAACTTCAGACAAGCACTTGAACTATAGAGCCACCTTCCTCTTATTTGCCATCTCACAATCTATGCTTTTCATTACCCACTGAGGTCCAAAAACAGCAATGGGAACTTCCAGGAAAAAAAAATCATGTTTAAGCTGTACACTGTCCTGAGAAGTATAGTTCAATCTCACACCATCTAGCTTTCTCCCACCAGGAAGTGTATTGTGTGGTGAACACGGCCTTGTCCCATGTTCAACCAGATCACAGTAGTCACAGCAAATGCCATGTTACTGCAATGCTTCTAAGCATTTATCTCCCATTTACTTAATAATTATCCCAGAGAACAAGATGTTGATATTGAAATTTGGATACGCCAAAGAAAACCTACGGAGCTGGAATATTGGTGTGATACAGTGTAGGCACAGTTTCCAGCTGTGGTTGTAAGCATCTACTAAAAATCTTAGAGAATATTGCCCACATAAGGAGGGCCTAGAGTAATAAACTACCAATAAATATTAGCAAGTTTTTTTTGATGTGCATGTGTGTGATATATGCATACTTATTCGTGTATCTAAGAGCACGTATGCGTGTGCCACAGCATGAGGGTGGAGATCAGAGGACAGCCAGTATATCATTCCTCTCCTTCTACCTTGTTTGATCAAGATCTCTTTGTTATTCACCATGGTATCCAATAGGCTAGCAGGCCCACACACCCACATGCTTTCAGGGATTCTCCTGTGCTCAACTCCCCTATCAGCGTATGAATGCCAGAATGACAGTCACACACTACCACACCTGGCATTATTTGGGTTCTAAGATTGGAACTCGGGTCCTTGCTTGTTCAGCAAATACTTTACCCAGTGAGCAGTCACTCCAGCCTAAATTTTATCTCTAAATGACAAGTAAAACCAAGAACAAAGGACTCATAATCCACAAATGCTATAATGTTTTAAAAACTGGGTGGAAAAGGGAAGTGAGGGAAGGTCACTAAGTAGTGGCTTTAACGCCCCAAGGACACTCTGATGTCAGGCATGGTAGTGCACACAAGTATTCTCTCAGTGATGCTGTTGTAGCTGTCATATTTTCGGTAATTTTAAAATATGAACAATAGTCACAAATAACCTTACTTAAATTTAAGCAAATATCAGACTCAAGACCACATTGTAGTCCACACTTGTACCAGTACTCAGGAATTCAGGTGGGAATGAGAATCCAAAAAGACAATATTCTTCCAGTGATGTTGTGGGACATCTGTACACTGTGTGAAGATGTGTCACTGTGATTGGTTTAAAAAAAGAGCTGAATGGCCAATTGTAGCATGAATCTTAAAGGTCTTATTAATAAAATCAAACCTGAAGCCAGGTATTGGGGTGAATGCAGGAAGATCAAAGAAGCAGAACAAGCCACAGCTTCCTCACCTCACCAATTCCTCAGCTGATCCTGTTTCCTCAGACTGGAAGCCTCTGAGTCCTTAGCCAGAATGAATCTCAGCTGAACTGCTGCTAGAAGCCTAAAAGCTTAACCTGATTCTAGTTCCTATTCCTCAGGCCTTATATACCTTTCTGCTTTCTGCCATCACTTCCTGGGATTAAAGGGGTGAGTCACCATGCCTGGCTGTTTCCAGTGTGGCTTTAAACTCACAGAGATCCGGGTGGATCTTTGCCTCCCAAGTGATAGGATTAAAGGTGTGTGTGCCACCATTTCCTGGCCTCTATGTCTGTCTAGTGGCTGTTCTGTTCTCTGACCCCAGATAAATCTACTAGGGTGCACAATATATTGGGGAACACAATATCACCACAGCCAATAGCTAGGTAGGAAGAAGTTAGGTGGGACTTCTGGGGACAGAGAGGACTCTGGGAAAAAAGAAAGGCACACAGGAGAAGCCAGGTGACACAGAGAGGAAACAGGAGGTGCAAGATGGAAGATCGGTAATACCACATGATAGAATGTAGATTAATAAAAATGGGTTAATTTAAGTTATAAGAGCTAGTTGGGGGACAAGGCTAAACTAGAGGCCAAATTTTCATAATCAATAATAAGTCTCAGTGTTGTTATTTGCAGACTGGTTGTCAGACAAGAAACTACTACCACACAGGATTTTTTTTTTCTGTAGACATAACCTTTAATGTAGGGCCCTGTGCATGGTAGGCAACTCTACTACTGAACAACATCTTAAGCCCTCTTTTTATTTATTGTGAAACAGGATAATACTAAGTTGACCAGCTGGCCTTGGGCTCTTTCTAGTTCCTGAATGCTCCAGAACCATTCCCTGTAACAGCTCAGGTCTTCAATAGGTTTCGCTAGTTTCAAAATGAGGACCCAATGTCTCTTGTAAATTCTCCACAGATGTGACTTAGAGTCCTCATCAGGGACAAGACTCAAGAAAGTCAAAAGGGATTGTTTTTTACTAGCATTGATTATCCCCAATTAAAATGCAGTTCACCATTAGAGACCAGTGTTTACCACACTTGGTGCTGATTTATAGCATGGTTGGCACATGGTTGTACCAACTCACACTTGTAACCACTGCCTGGGCAATCTAACCTATGTGGTGAGTCTTAGGCCAGTGAAAGGCCCTGACTCGAGGATGGCACCTGAGGTTCTCAGAACTACACACATGTACACACACACACACACACACACACACACACACACACTTACACTCATGTGAACACACACATACATACACAAACATAAACTAAGAAGTCATAGTTACAGCTGTGTTTAGAGGTGAACACTCTAGACAGATCAAGTTCATGAGAACCCTGGATGGGCCTTAAACTAGTATGGGTGACATCCTTCCTCAAAGGCTAAGACAGACAAGTAGAGAAGAAATGCTGCATGAGGAAATCAGAACAAGGATGACCTGAAAGCAGAGAAATCCTCTGAAGAAACCATGCTGTCTATACCTGAATCCTGAATTCCAGTCTCCAGTGTTCTGTGAGATCAACTGGATAAGCCATTAAGTGTGACAGAGGCCTGTGGTGATAGTGTGTCCCCCAATATATTGTGCACCCTAATAAACTTATCTGGGGGTCAGAGAACAGAACAGCCACTATATTAAACATAGGTTTAGGCAATGGTAGCACACACCTTATTCCTAGCATGTGGGAGGCAGAGATCCATCCAGATCTCTGTGAGTTCAAAGCCACACTGGAAACAGTGAGGCATGGTGACACATGCCTTTAATCCCAAGAAGTGATGGCAGGAAGCAGATAGGTATATAAGGCATGAGGACCTGCTGTGGATGATTGATTGATAAATAAAAAATGCTGATTGGCCAATAGCCAGGCAGAAAGTATAGGCGGGACAAGCAGAGAAGAGAATTCTGGGAAGAGGAAGGCTGGGAGAGAGACACTGCCAGCCTCCATGATGAGAAGCAGATGTTAAGATACTGGTGAGCCACGAGCCATGTGGCAACTTATAGATGAATAGAAATGGGTTAATTTAAGACATAAGAACAGTTAGCAAGAAGCCTTCCATGGCCATACAGTTTATAAGCAATATAAGTCTCTGTGTGTTTATTTGGTTGGGTCTGAGCAGCTGCAGGACTGGCAGGTAAGAGAGATTTGTCCTAACCGTGGGCCAGGCAGGACCAGGAAAACTCTAGCTACAAATGGCAGGCAATGGCTCAAGTTTCCACCTTAAACGTCAAAATACTTAATAACCAATTCTAAAAGGAACCGTAAACATGTCTCATGCAGGCAGCAAGACACCAGACACTGCAACATATGGGCTTTAGCTGCTCTATGGCAGGTTTGCAACATTTGGGCTGAGTTATTCCTGCTGAGTTACACAGAGGTTTCTATAAGCCGTGCAACATGGTGCGTGGTGGATTTAGCCTTTGCTAGTAAAAAACAAAAGGAAAAAAAAAGAAGAGGTTTCTGGGCTACACCCTGCTTTGATAGAAGCATAGACCCACTATTTCTGAGAGTTGATGGCTCCAAGAGCTGGCGGTAAACGTACCACCACCATGTTGGGAAGCTGAGGTGGGTGGAGCCATCAGCCACAGCAGCCATTTCAGTCTTAGAATGCTGCAGTTTAAAGCAATAGATTCACAATAAGACAGATTCAGATGGATTAAACCTCTAAATGGTTTACAATGTGTGTAAAAATGTATGTAGGCTTGGAAGAGAGAGAAAAAGGAATATAGCTGTTATAGTAAAGAAATAGAAAGTTTTAAAAAATAAATTCTTTAAGGACAAAGTAAAAATAATATAAAAAATAAGCCACATAAAAATGGATATCACACAGAGAATCTGGATTGTGTTGTCTTTGGAATTTTTAACTGCAGAAAAACATTTGATTATAAAAGCTGTTGAATTAAGCCAATATGTATATTTTAAAGATACCTTGACTTCAAAACTTGGATCTAAGGATATGTTGCTTTGGAAAGGATGCTCTGCTTTTGTTTCCACAGAAAGCCAGAGGCTATGGATTTGTTCCAGATTAAGATACATCAGGTTTGACCAGCCAAGACCCCCTGAAAGGTCTCCAATGACACCATGGCCCAGATGATCCAACATCCAGAATGGTTTCAAGGCAACTGGCTCAGACAATACACCCTCACAGACTACTCCATAATCCTAAAATTTTCTTTATGTCCCCATAAGAATACAGTGCCCCCATCCAGCAGGAAGTAGTATGAGAAACTATGCCCAAATTCCCAAATATACCAAGCTGGCTTTGGAGATGGAATTGGCTCACTCCTTCTCTAAACCCAAGCATATTCCTAAAAGAAAATGTTGAGAGATTCTTGTGTCCCATATCAGAAAAGCCCTCTGGTGTGGGACAGAGAAAAAAACAATATTTTTATTTAAATTGGGTTAATTATAAATGCAATCTCTTTCTAAAGAAGAAAAGGGGATGTAGATATGATAGGATAAATAGTAACAACTTGTTTAAAAATGTTTTATATTACTGTGGATTTTAGTTTATTGATACAAGTTTAAACTTAATTTTGTTATAGTGTATATATATTTCTACTCTTGTTGGAAGTATTATGTTTAGGCAACTCATTTAAATGGTAATGGATAATTATAATTAGTCTTCTATGATAATCAAACTTATAGTCACGTTAGTTTAGTTTTCTAGGTATATATAGATATATTTCAGACAGATAGGTAATCTTGAAACACTTCAAAGACCTACAGAATATGGCATTTAAAATGTTTGAAAAAATTTAGACTTTCTGGACAATGAGACATGTCTGCTCCTGGCAGCACCGATTTACTTTAGAGAGGAGGATGGTCATCGAAGACACTCTATATGGAGTTTATCTTCACCTTGGCAAAAATAGCTATTTGGGCAAGAAACTGTTCTTGCCTAGACTGCTTGATCGACTGGACATGCAGAACTCATAGGAAGGTGACCACTGAACTTTGCTTGACAAAATGGTCCTTCAGGTTCCAGCTTTGCAGAGGAAACTGCCAGACATTCTACAGAACACAGAGAAAAATGACTGGGAGACTCTAGGCCTGTGGGCTGAAGACAGATGCCCCAACTTTACAAAGGAACTTTGAATGACTGTCCAGACTGCCATTTGTCTCTGTCTACTCTTACAAGACTCCCAAAAGTTGCTTGTGTCCTTCTCCCATTTCTCAGGTAATATTATATCTTTCTGAGGTCTTTGGTGTAGTTGAAGACTAGATAGTTATAATTTCCTGAGTTATGATAAAAGATAAATTAGATGTAAAACCTTAGACTCACAAATATAGGATAGATAGGATATCTTCTTTAATTTTGCCAAATACAAATAGACTAAATATTGTAACTGTAATTCTTGCTTGATAATTGTTTTGTTATCTGTAATTTTACTATGTGAAAGTTAAAATCTTCCTTTTTTGAAAAAAAAAAAAAACCAAAAAGGGGAAGTGCTGTGGATGATTGATTGATAAATAAAAATGCTGATTGGCCAGTAGCCAGGCAGGAAGTATAGGCGGGACAAGCAGAGAAGAGAATTCTGGGGAGAGGAAGGCTGGGAGAGAGACACTGCCAGCCTCCACGATAAGAAGCAGATGTTAAGATACCGGTAAGCCATGAGGCATGTGGCAACTTATAGATGAATAGAAATGGGTTAATTTAAGATATAAGAACAGTTAGCAAGAAACCTTCCATGGCCATACAGTTCATAAGCAATATAAGTCTCTGTGTGTTTATTTGGTTGGGTCTGAGCGGCTGCAGGACTGGCGGGTAAGAGAGATTTGTCCTGACTGTGGGTCAGGCAGGACCAGGAAAACTCTAGCTACAAGGACCAGGAACTAGAGCCTTGTTAAGCTTTTAGGCTTTTAGCAGCAGTTCAGCTTAGATCCATTCGGATGAAGACTCAGAGGCTTTCAGTCTAAGGAAACAAGATCAGCTGAGGAATTGGTGAGGCGAGAGTGGCTGTGGCTTGTTCTGTTTCTCTGATCTTCCAGCGTTCACCCTAATACCTGGCTCCAGGTTTGTTTTTTATTAAGAAGACCCTTTAAAATTCTTGTTACAGAGGCCCTATTGAGCTAATTCAGGCAGGGGGTAAAGAACATCCTATTCTGCCACTGAATCTACTTCTCGGGCATTAGAAATAGTGTTGGCACGTTATGAACAAGGCTTTTACTGCCATGGTGGTTTTCCTCCCAAGGAGACCTACTTTCCCACTGAAAGCAGTCTACAGCAAAGCAATAGGCAGGAGAACTGTTAGAGCTCACGAACAAATTGGATTCACAGAGACTCAGGTGAGAACATCTAGTCATTATTATTATGTAATTGGTTTAGAAAGAAATAATATTAAAAAAAATGTTCTCTCTTCATTTTCAGTCACTGGCTTGTAAAATATCCTCCCTTTTATTCTCTTTCATTAACTTCCTAATCCTCCCAGGTAAATAAATTGGATTTAATAAGCTACAACTCTTTACTTCCGACCTACCAGCCTACTACTCTCACCTTGGAAGAAAATTGGTCAATCAATTTAAATGAATCATAAAGGCTTTCGTCATTCATTTCACAAAGAGAGTTCAGCAACCTCCTTTCTTTACAGTCCTTTTAATCAAATGCTGAATTTTATTTTGTTTTTAGCCCAGATGCTGTTATGGCATTGATGCCATTCAAATATTTGCCCTAAGAGCCTTACATGAATGGGGTTTATACAAGTACCTTCAATCTTGCATGGGAACATTTAAGATTCTTTATATAGTGGGATGTGGCAGAGTGACTTTTTCTGATAGGATGGCTTTTAAGCCTTTGGATAAAGTATTCTGATGTTTGGCAGATAAGTTAGTTCAGGAAATTCTTATTTATGTTTCTCTGCCTAAACCCTTTTACAGTTTTCCCTCTACAGAACTCATGAGACCACTCTAAATCAATATCCATAAAAATATAAGAATTATACCCTAAAAGCAAACAATGGTCACTTTGAAAGCCATAGTGGTGTGTCACTGCAAACTCCTTCCAAGAACAGCACCTGGCTAGAGGAAGTTTTCTGGCTGATACCCTGCAGGTACAGGTCCCTCAGGACCAAGACCAACTTCCTGCCAGTGCCCTCATCTCCCAGACTGCTCCAAGCCCATCACTGTGCACAGTGACACTTTTCATGCTGGATCATTTGCGTAGTCAGGAAGTCCAACACTCTGTCTTTGTGGTACCTGTTCCTCGGCTTTTGTTCAGAGTGCAGAGAAATCCATCTCTCCAGGGTTTTACAGGAAAACAGATGTGGATTGTATTCTCAAGGCCCTCACCCAATTTTTGAAGCAGCTTTCCCTCCCTGTGGCTTCCATAAATGGTAAAGGTACCTCTTTCTCTGGAGTGAGGAGCATCCTTACTCCTCCATGCTTCATTCATTGAACTCAAGTTCAGCAGCATTTTCTCAAAAGTGCCTTCATGTTCTCACATTTGTTCAGAAAACCCTGTTCAGTTCTTTGATGTTCTTCGCACATGTTTTGTCTATGCCATAAGCTCCCAGTTTCCCCTGAAAGCACTGGCATTTTGGAAGAGAAAAGCTAAAGGTTGGAGGATTTCTGGTTGCTGTTCTGTCTTTCTCCTGGGGGAGTCAGCACCATGACAGCCATCTGCTCTAAAGAAAAAGAGAACAAGGGAAATACTGAGAGAGAGAGAGAAGAACCATATTGTTCTGCCACTTCAGCACGTGTCTAAATAATACATTAAAATTTGAAAGTTGAGAGAAGACATTAGAGGTTTCTCATCCAAGTCTTCTCTGGTCTTCTCTATTACATGAGGTCAAACAAACTCCATTATTCAGTGGCAGATATTTACTTCCTCATCAAATGCATTCTAGAATTCTTTCAGTTCTCAGTCCATCCATATAATGTGCAGGTATCTATCTGTTTCCATCATTCAATACTGGACAGCAAAACTGATCCTGGACCTGAATGCCAGACAGGTATGGCCCATATAGTCTCTATAAGCATCAATTTCTTCACCAGTAAAATGGAGATGATGATATTTAGGTTTTAGAATAACAGGGAAGATTGGGTAGGATGAATACATTTAAATACCAAGTGTTTTGTCCTGATGGGTATTTGCTAATTTGGTATACCCTAAAATAAAATATTGAATAATGATTAAAACTCACTCATCTGCCAGGGAGTGGTGGCTCACACCTTTAATCCCAGCACTCAGGAGGCAGAGCCAGGCAGATCTCCATGAGTTTGAGGCCAGCCTGAGCTACAGAATGAGTTCCAGAAAAGGAGCAAAGCTACACAAAAAAAACCTATCTTGAAAAAAAAAAAAAAACTCATCCATTCATGCATGCTCTCATAAAAATATTCATTGAGTAACTTCTGTATTCCAAAATTTGGAACAAACTGATAACATATCAAACAATAAAGCAATATATGTGTATATTGCCTCAAAGAAAATATTGTGTATACAAAATTAACTTTAAATTTAACAAACATGAAATTTAGTTAGAGCATTTAATTAGTAAAAAGACACACATAAGAGGAGACATCAAGAAGTCTTCTTTCTACTGTACACAGAGAGGGAAGAGGAGAGGAGAGAGAGAGGAACTGGGGAAGGAAAGGTGGGAGAGGGAAAAAGGAAGGGATACACGGCAGATGAGGAGAAAGACCTTCTGGTATTTTGTTAAATTAAGAATAAACATTCCAGGTCTTTGTCTATTGCGTACATTACTGGTAAGGAATGACTTTTTTCCCTTGTTAAAATGAAGATCATTAAAAATACCTTTCTTTAGGCTAGACTATCTTTAAACCTAACAACAAAAGATTTGGTCATTTTAAATTCTTCATATTATGTAAATCTTTTAAGTAAAATAACAGTTGCAACTGTATATGTTCATTGTACAGTTTGCAAATTCTGTCACTGTTTTTATGTACTATGATATTTCCTTCACTGATGTTGAGAGGGAAACAAGTTTTGAGAGAAATCATAGCTCATTTCCTCCTGGAAGTCTGTC
This sequence comes from Peromyscus attwateri, assembly GCA_902168425.1. Classification (NCBI taxonomy): domain Eukaryota; kingdom Metazoa; phylum Chordata; class Mammalia; order Rodentia; family Cricetidae; genus Peromyscus; species Peromyscus attwateri. The sequence goes on from CABHPP010145504.1 coordinate 25,200, forward strand.
TTTGGAGTTATTTGAATGACTTGATAGGGTCTCCAAGCTGCTCCTTCTTACTTGGTTTAGCCCATGTTTCATTGTTAAGAACATTACACCACACACTGGTTAGCTAGAAAGGGAATGGGTTTGTTTTGGGTCACAGTTCTCATTCAATGTCAGACTGCATCTGGTGATGGTTTTCTTGGTGGTAAAGTCCCCAAAAGGTACAGAGCATCACATAGTGAGAGAAATAGGAGAGCAAAGGAACTCAGGGAGCCTGAGCAAGTCTGAAAGAGACGTCATGTGGCAAGAGAGAAACAAGGGAGTGGAGGAGAGGCCGGCATCCCATTTTATAATACTCCCCCTTGGAATGAACTTACCTATTTCTCTAAAATCAACATTAATCCCTTCATGAGAGTGGTCAGACAAGCTGTATGCAAATAGTTGCCTCTCCAGACTTGTTGCTCTAGTAAAGTGTCCCAAGGGCAGTGAATCATCCTTTCTAAGGAGCCTGCTCTTGTGCATCCTGCCCAACTGGTCCTTAGCTCCTCTTTCCATTCATCAATCTGAATTCACCTCTCACTGCTCTTTTTTTTCTGGTTTGAAGAATCTGCAAGTAGACACTGCCTGGGTACATTTTCATTTCAAGCAGGCATAGATTTGACTCCATCAGAATTTTCCAAATAAAGGTTCATTTGAGATCCTTGGCTGCATTGATGTCCATTCATCTACCAAATTCATTCTGATAATCCAGATTCCAAAGCCTCAATGGTGACATGCTTGATCCCAAGTGATTCTTTTCCTTTATAAAATGGACCTCTTAGCACTTCTTACACAACTGTGTGTCAGAAGAGTACATCTTAAAGAATATTCAGTAGTCCTGTTAACTACACCACCCCAAATCACACACCTAGACTCCCTATGCCCATCAGCATCTCTTTCTTAAATCTCTAGAAATTGAATATTTTATTTATTTGTACATAATTTGCATTTTAACCATTAAGTCTGATAATTGGCACACCAAACAGATGCAGAGGGTATTGCAAAGGGGTCTGTCCACTCTCTAAGGAAAATTAGAATATGTTACATTTAAATTTCCTCAGATGTAACCAAAAGCAGCTCATTGGTGTTTTCTTCCATACAGAAAATCAAACAAACACAAAGTAAAAAAAATACGTATTTATTACAGGTACCACAGGTTGATCAGAGAAGAGAAAGGCCCAAGAAGGCTCCTTAGCTGGGCTGCATTCATAGCTCCGTCTCCCTTCTTAGTCCTCTCTCCCCTCTGTCATAAGTAGCCTCCTTTGGACAGACTAACCGGACAATGGCACTAGTCACAGATCTTGTGTGCCAGGAAATACTTCCTGTCTCCACACATTCACCAGCAGCTACAATGTCGGGGGCAGAAAGTAACAAGGTAGGCACTTGTCCCTCAAAGAAAGAGGAGATGTCACTCTTCCTCTGTGAATAGATGTGGTTGTTCTCAGCGTCTCTCTTAAAAGCATCGTTCTCTGAAGTACAAGCTATGACGCCAAGGCAGATGCACTAACTGGGAAGCTTTCCAAAGTCATCACAGAGAAATGGGGGGTATTCAGCATTAGTGCCTCCATTTCTCAGTCTCAGTCAGCCTGCTTGGCAGCAATTAAAAGTAGACAGTCGCCCAGAGGCTGGGTCGGTGGGAGCCGAGCATCCTGACAGGCACTTCTAGCCAGTGTCTCAGTTTGTAGTAGTGATCAAGCCTCCCTTGACAGCTGCACACATTTCACACAAGCAAAATGTTCCACCGCTGAGAAGACAGATTGAGTTTGTCTGGATAAGCGATACTCTGGGAATGCGCACGGTCTCGCATGAGCCTCACTGTGCCATGTTTACAAGGGAGAGATGCCTGAGCAAATGCCTCTGTTACTGATTCCAGCACAGGTGGAGGGAGACACTGTGTGTGTTAACTGCTTCACCGATTTCCGTTGTGTTCCCTGACACTCCAGATCCCGAGAAACCAACGAATAAATTATGCAGTCAATGTGTCCCCTTGATAGAATGCAGGGAGATAACAGGTGCAGCATCCTTGCCATCTACAACAAAGCATTTGCATATCTTAGAGGTTTCCTCAGCTTCAAGTGCGATGTTCGATGTTTTTTCTTGTAAGAAGTCCTTGAAGCTGAGTAGCAACAGCGCCCCTTTGTTTTGTTGCTCAGGGTCTCCTCCTTCGTGCAGGTGATTCTGACAGTGAAGCGGGTGACACCGCAGAGAGGCTGGCAGAAAAGAAGTGCGGGTGATCTTAAGAACCTGTGTGGAGGCGTAACCCAAGAGAGACCGTGAGACGCGTTGTCTGGTGGACACTGCCTCCAAGTAAAGGCTTTGAGAGCAAGTAGAGTGGTGAAAGACGGGGCTAAGTACAACGGCCAGCGCCCTTGCTGGTGTTCGAGCAAGAGTTAGGTGACATGGTTTCTCAGCTCTTTTGTGTGAATTTCTCATCATTCCAAGGTTTCTTAGCATTTCTACATCATGTTAGGAGTGTGTTCTTGCTGTTGGCTTTGGTTTCTGCTTTTTTTTTTAACCCAAGTGAGAAAAAAAATGTGTTGTACTTGAGAATGGTAAATTCCAACATTTTGAACAAAGATCCCTTAAATATCATCTTAATCCTCATTCACATAAATCTCCAATTAAATCTCCAATTCTTTCTGCACAGCCAAGAATCCAACTGCCGCACCCCCATGCAATAGCAGGTCTCACCTTTATGAGTCATTTCACTTCTTTCTTCTTATAGTTGGCAATATTTCTATGCATAGCGTGGCCACTTGGTCTCTGCTTATCCTGTGTGCTGCTTTGATTAAAAACATCACCCCTGTTCCTGCACCCCTACAACAGGACTGTGGATATCCCTCTTCAAGAGATGGAATCTGTTATCCAGTTCTCGAATCTTGTTTATTTCTTAACTCACTGTAGACAAGGGAAGCACACTGTGGTGCTGCCTAATCCTGAGTCTAGGCTTCAAGTGGTCATGAGAGCTTCTACTCTTAGGCCTGGGCTTTATGTGACAAAAAGGCCAGAATGGGCTGTTTAACAATGTCAGACCGGGGAGATGACTCACTGGATAAAGCACATACAGAGCAAGTGTGAGGACATGAGCTGGAATCCCCAGAACTCACGTGGATGTGGCCATAGTAGGGTTGTGTAATCCTAGAGCCAGCAATAGGGTGGGAGCAGAGACAGAGAATCTATAGACTCCTGCAGTCCAGCCAGCCTGCATACACAGTGCCTGTCAGGGTGCTCAGCTCCTATTCACCCAGCCTCGGGATAATTGTCTACTTTTCAGTGTAGCCTGCTGTGGAATAATGGTTTTGTACACTGGTTTAATAAAACACTGATTGACCAGTAGCCAGACAGGAAGTATAGGCGGGATAAGCAGACAAGGAGAATTCTGGGAAGTGGAAGGCTGAGTCAGGAGACATCAGCCCGCTGTCCAGGGAGCAGCATGTAATAGCACACAGGTAAAGCCACGGAACACGTGGCAACATATAGATGAACAGAAATAGGCTGAGTTTAAGTGTAAGAGCTAGTCAATAGTGAGCCTGAGCTAATGGCCAAACAGTTTTAATCAAATATAAGCCTCTGTGTGTTTACTTGGGGGACATGAGTGGAAAAGATTTGTCCTGACTGTGGACCAGGCAGGACACAGTAAAACTTCCAGCTACAGTAGCCGTCTAGACTGACTGAGTCTAAGACAGAAACTTCCTGAGAGACCTCCCATCCACACTAAAGAATCAGTGCTCCACTCAGTTAAAAGGAAACTAAAGTTAGAGCAAAGTGATATTTACACTTAACACTAACGTTTAGTCCCATTGTCTGTGAATCAGTGACACTAACATTGGTTTACTTATTTTACTGATATTTAGCACTCAGTTTTATTTGTTTTCCCCTGTCCTTTCTTAATTATACCCCACCCACCTTCTTATGTTGGCATTGCAACAAGCCTTCATTTCTCAATTAGAAATTTTTCATCAGCCAATTTACCTGCTTATTTATGTCCTCTAATGCCATTCTGATGGCTTCCAGATCTTTGCCCTGGGAGAGTCGCTCCTGGGCATGGGTTTGTTGGTCTAACTGAATCCTGGGTGCTGCACATAAATTTCAAGTCATCTCACATTGAGTCTCGCCCTCTTTGTTCCTTTTAGTTAAATGCCACTGTTAACCATTCAAAAATCCCAGGTACCCTCTCCCTCCCTTATCTCCTGATTTGGTTCATAGGTTCTGTCAGTTATGTTACCTCATATGTTATTAGTAATAGAATGTTCTCATAAGCTGCTATAGGTTGGAAGAAGGAAAAAAGAGGAGATTCTATTAATTATTTAGGATATAAAATAGGTCTACAAAAAATTAGATCCCAAAAGGTGAGCTACTTCCTGTCTACCCGCACCTTTATTGCCTTGCTGTTCTGCCCTCTCATTGGCTCTTAGCCCAGCTACATCACTTCCTTGTCCCTGCCTATCTGTACAGACCTCCAGGTCTCTATGGTTGGTACTGGGATTAAAGGCATGTGTCACCATGCTTGGCTGTTTCCTAGTGTGTCCTTGAACACACAGAGACCCTGTATGCCAAGTGATCAGATTAAGGGCGTGTGCTACCCCTGCCTAACTTGTGTTAATGGCTTGCTATTTCCTCTGATCTCCAGGCAAACTTTATTTATTAACATACAAATTCAATATCACCACAGTTTTGTTTTTGTTTTTTTAGTTTCATACAGGAGTACTGATCTATATCATTTCTACCCTTCCTTCTCCTCCATCCAATTCTTCTTGAGCCACCTTAATCCTTATTAAATTTATGAACTCTTCTTCTATAACTATTGTTACACATATATGTTAATATGTATAAAAATCTTACTGAGCCCATTTACTATTGCTCTTATTTACATGTAGTTAGGGATGACCTAAATTTACATGTATTTAGGGATGTGTTGCATAACCTATTAGGGGGCTTATCCCTGGAAAAGACTGATTCTCCCTTTCTCAGCATCCATTGATTACCTATAGCTTTTCATGTAGAGGTGAGGCCCTGGGAAATCTCTTCCATCTACATTGGCATGTTGACTTATGTTATCGTTTTCTAGGTCTTGTTTATGTGACCATATCATTAAGGTTTCATGGCTATAGATTTGTTGGGGCATGAAGGTCCTTGTGCCCAAAGTTCTCCAGGGAAACTAGGAATGTTAAGCATGCACCATTGTCCTCTCAAAGGAAAGTACATAAAACCTTCTTTTCCATCCAGGAAGCTGGGAATTGGATGTGATTAATAGCCCAATGGTCTGCATTGTATGTTGGGCCAAACTATATCAAGCTCTCACAAACCCAACCACAGATGACCAGTGAGTGAAATGACCCTTACTTTATCTGTATAGCCAGGGTCTCCTCCAAGCTCCCATAACTAGGACCAGAGATACCTAATCATCTATGTGACCCTTACATTATCTGTATATCCAAGGTTTTCCCCAAGGTTCCACAACCAGGATCAGAGGTGAATAATAGCCCAGATAACCTTTATGCTATCTGTATGACTCAGACCAGGCTAGAGCCTTCCCTAGGCCCTTAAGTTGATACAGGTAGCCTATCTCTAGAAACCATCTTCTTGGAAGAAATGACATGTACTTTGAGTTAAATTTATTTGTAATTATACCTTCTTGAGCACTGGGGATCATATTATTCTAGAAAACTTTTTTCCAAATTGTACTGTGCTTAAAACACAGCGACAATAAACTGCCTGGCATCAGACTCTTCCAGAACAGTGGTTCTCAACCTATGGGTCATGACTCCATGGGGGCTGAATGATCCTTTCACAGGAGTCACATATCAGATATCCTGCATATCAGATATTTACATTATGATTCATAACAGTAGAAAAATTACAGTTATGAAGTAGCAATAAAAATAATTTTATGGTTGGGGGTCACCACAGCATGAAGAACTGTATTAAAGGGTCACAGCATTAGGAAAGTTGGCAACCACTGAACTAGAAGTTTGATGCACCCTGGCTAATTAAATCGAGCTGAAAAGTCTTCATCCTCACTTCATCATGGTTCATTTCCTTGCCTGCCATTGCTTGCAGGGACCCCCCCACACACACACACACAGCTTCCCTGACATAATTAAAAGATATTCTCTCCCAGCAGGCATCGTGGTTTTCTGGTTCTTACAATCTTCCTGTCCTCTCTTTTACTTTGTTCCTCAAGCCTTAGACTAGTGGTTACATTTAGAGGTACCAGTTGAGACTCAGAAACCCACAATCACTTATTCTCTGCATATTGACCAGCTGTGGATTTTTGTGGTAGTATCCATCTGCTATTTAAAAAAAAAAAAAAAAAGCAGCTTCAGTGAGAAGGGTGAGAATTACACTTATCTATGGTTAACAGTATTTAGAATAAAGTTTAAATTTTTACTGGCTTATGAAAGTAGCAATAGGAGGTTCTTCTCTAGGATCTGTAACCTCTCCAGCCATGGGTGTTGAATACATTTACAGTACATATATATTCCTTCCTATTTTAATGGGATGAAGGTCTAAGTAGACAGCTGTTGGTTACGCCCAAGATAATAGTACCACTATTTTACCATTGTAGATATCATTGCAGACTGGTCATTGTTGAGGTTTAAATGTATTGTAATTGGGTTAAACTATTGATTGCTTTCCTGCCTTGGCAGCTTGCATAGCACCTTCCAATACTATGAGAGCTCATTTTCAGGGAGGTCCTACCACAAAAATGCTTGATTACTCATGGTCATTACTGATCTAGCCACAGTAGGTACAAAACAGAAACAACCTAGACCTCCTTCAAATAGTGAATAGATAATAAAAATGTGGTACATATAATAATGAGATTCTATTCTGCTGTAAAGAAAAATTAAATTATGAAATTTGCAGGTTAGTGGGTAGAACTGGACAACATGCTACTAGGAGACAACCAGACCCAAAAAGGCAAGTGCTACATGTTTTCTCTTATTTGTGGATCCTAGCTCCAAATCTTTGCATTTGAGTTTATAGCCTGAAGTAACCACAGAAACCAGGAAAGTAGAAAGGGACCATGGGAGTTGGGGAGAAAGAGCTTTAGTATAGTAGTACACTGGTATTAGAATGGGAGAAAAGGACCCTGCCTGTGGAGGAGGAAGGGAGGGTAAGATAGAGGGAAAGAGTGAAAAGGGAGATAAAGACCACTAAGGATGGTTGAAATGCAATAGGAAAACAGATTTCATAAGCTTATTTAAAAATATATATAAGTGTGTATATAGATCCAAGCTTATATGTATATGTATACATATATAGTTTAAATGGAGTTATGACATCTTGGGTGATAACACATCCCTCAAGAGCCACAAACTATGGGCTGGAGAGATGGCTCAATGGTTAAGAGCACTGAGTGTTTTTCCAGAGGTCCTGAGTTCAATTCCCAGCAACCACATGGTGGCTCACAACCACCTGCAATTAGATCTTGTGCCCTCTTCTGGCCTGCAAGGACACATGCAGGCAGAGCACAGTATACATAATAAATAAATAAAACTTAAAAAAAAGAGTCACAAACTAATACCTGTGCCAGTCATGGAAGACCTTGCTTAGACTCATTGGTCAGGAGAGTCCAATAGACTCCTGGAACTCCAAAACAGTATAAGCTATTGCCATTGCCCTTGGTGGAAGGTAAGATCCTATGACTGTAGATACCACATTCTTAGGATAAAGGACTTGTGGATGTGTAATCTTAAAGATCAGAGCAATGAAACCTTCCACTGTGACTTTTAACTCTATATACAGGTGTGATTTCATGTGGCTTATGGTTAGATGGCATCTAGTATTTCTCCATGATAACCACACACTCAGTTTAGTCTTGCTCTTGATTTTTGCCCTTAAATGGATTGTGTTTTCTTTTAAGTCTGAAGTCAGTGCATACAATAAATGCTAACTTTGTATAATTCCTACCAATCACCTTGAGAAAAATTTGTTTAAGCAGTTTTTTTTTCAAGAGGATATTAGCTACTCCATGGGACTGGAGTAGGCCCTCTGCATAAGCAAGACAGTTGTTTAGCTTGAACTGATTATGGGGGCTAACAGTGTGGTGTGATAGAGATCCATCCCTCGTACATAAGTGGGCTTTTTGGAGCCCAGTGCCTGTGGTAGGACACCTTGTGCAGCCTTGCTGCAGGGGGAGGAGCTTGGACCTGCCTCAACTGAATGTACCAGGTTCTGCTGACTCCCCATGGGAGGCCCTGCCATGGAGGAGGTGGTAATGGTGGGTGGGTTGAGAAGGAAGGCTGGGGGTGAGAGGAGGAAGGAGAGGGGGATCTGTGGTTGGTATGTAAAATGAATAGAAAATTTTTTAATAATAAAAAAGAAAAAAGATATTATGTAGAAACTCAAATAAAGCAAATAAAATCACAGCTGGTTTTAATGAAGCATGAGGAAGGGGCCATGAAGAATCTAACTGAATTATATTTTAATCCCCAAAACCAAAGAAAGAAATCAGGCAACAATGTATAGAAATACAAAACCAGTGTGCTCCGGGAAAAAACAAATGACATCTCTGCAGAAATGCACATATCGTAAGCTGAATCTGACCAATATAGGAAACAGAAAAAGAAAAAAAATGTACAAATTGAAAGAGACTACATTCAGAATCTTGACCAAGTTATAGAGTATCATTCCCAATTTTATGTTATAACTTGTAATTGCAGTTTTTCTCTGTATCTTCCTGTCCTCACCTGCTTACCTGGATGGACTAAACTAAACATCTCCTCCTGAATCTCCCATAGCCATGTTTGACTCACTCAGTCACTTATTTAAACAACTTCCAGTGTCATTTTCTGAAAGCCAAAAATTACTCTATTGGTCCCATTGCCCGTGGAACACCAGGTGACGTCCACATTGTTAGCCTACTGACAAATCTTACCCAAGAAGGTCCAAGCTCTCCTCACAACCCTCTCTTCTTTCTGAGCTCACATTCTGTGTTCTTACAATATTGGGGCAATATTCTCTCTGCCTAGAAATGCCTTTGTCCATCTGTCTCTTACAGATTTCATGCCACTGCTTCCTCCTGAAAGACTTTCTTATCTTTCTCTCCTTAGGTAGCCCATGCCTTCCTTCTTCTGTTGCTAAATTATTTTGTAGATGCAAATATTATTTGATTAATCATGCTGCATTCAAATCACATAATGACATTTTTCTTTGCCACATTTAATCTGTCATTTCTACATATGAAATCCCAAGTTGTATTTACCTTTACCTCACCTGTACTTGGCACAGTGTGTACCAGGGAATGGTTCAGGACTATCTGATAAATAAATGATAAAGCAAAGCTTTAAGAAAGTAAGTGGAGAAAACATCATAGAGAATGTATTGAATATGTAGCCACATGCAGGGGCAAAACAAGAAAGTATTAAATAATCCAGGTTGGTGAAAATTACGAAGAGAAACAGGAAATTGTCAATGGAGCCAAGAACACTGTACAATCTCTAAAAAATGGTATCCATAGGACTCAGCAAAGGCTCAAATTCATAGGAATAGTTTGTAACAAATTCAAACTTGAACCCAGTACTGAAGATAAAGAGTTGTACTAAGCAGCCTTGAGGAGCAGGATGTGGTATGATCCTATCACTTGAGAGACAGAAACTGGAAGATCAGGAGTTCAAGGTCAGTCAGAGCTACATGAGAATCTGTCTACACACCATTATACTGTACTATCATCAGTTCTAAAGACAAAAATCAGGACATAGTGGGGCTCTGTAATGACTGATGGTGTCATATACATTGCAGAGTATGTAGGAAGCCACAGTCGAGGCTGAATCTGGGCCACTGATCTCTGACTTTAGAGACAGGGTGGCACTTGAAGCTTTATAGAGTGGTGATTTGTTTCTCAGCACCTTAGGATAACTGGCTCCAAATATAAGAGGTAGCTTATTGATGTGGGTGTGCCTATCTTATATTTTATACATATATAAATATACAACGTTTTATATTAGGAAGTTAGGTGGTTGATTTTTTTCACGTTTTAATGATCTTTTAGTGAATTTTCTCTAAGTCAAATATTTAAGTGGATTATTGTGCTTTAATACCTGAAGTACATCTCAGAAGACGACGTTGAACTGCTCCTCTAAGCTTCTTTTAAATAATGGTTAGGAATTTCTCCTTAAAGGTCACTCACTGTAGTAGAGGGAAATGGCTCTAAATCAGGATTAAAAGCTTTGGGTGAGTTCAGAGTGGTTTCCCTTGACTCAGAATTAATGACTTACTGTTCCCTGAAGATTCCATATCTAGAGGCAACATGCACCATCTTCCTGAGTTAAGATCCCAGGAAGGAACTGGATTAACTCCCCATTCCTAATGAAAAGAGAATAGTACCAACAGTGATTCTAATTATATCTGGACTTAACAGCTCATTTCTTCCTAGGAACTAAAGGGAAGGTCTACATCTCTGGCATAGTTTATACGATAAGTATAATTTGACAAGGGTTGGACTGTAGGTCAATTTGATTAGGACCCCAGTTGATTAGAAATCTGTATTTTATTGTTCTCTATCTAATTCCCTTTGCTTTCTATTCCCATGTTTTGAAAAATGAGAATAATATAGGTTACAGAATATGGCAAAAATGAGGACTTTATAAAAGAGGTGTTTGCAAAGCCTTGGAGTGTAGATTTTTAAGAAGCTTTGAAGACTTCACTAGGAGCATCTGAGTCATTGACTAGGATGTTGCCTGATTAAGGCAATTGAAAATAGGTTTGTTTTCAAGGTTCCTTCCAGTAGTATGATTGAATATTTTGCTGTGGTAGCCTCGGTTACACTTATTCCTAGTAAAAGTCAAAACACATGGGTAAATAGGCATGGAAGCACACTGTTAATTAAGGGGCTTCCTGTTTGCTAGAGAGTAAATAGAAGAAACAGGACTTGAATCTTCACATTTGCCTCTCCATAGTATGTTTACAAAACTGTCACAAGTCTGACCCATTTCAGTCACAGCTCAGACCTTCTCAGTCTTCTCCTCAACACTCTGCATGGCTCTCTTCCACTAGCAAGCAGAGGCGAGCCCTTGCTACTGCCCACTGGTCCTTGGTGGCCTGCAGATGCCCTCCTTCCCTCTCTTTGTCACCCTCTCTTGCCCACTGTGTTCCAAGCCACACCTGCCTCTCTGCCTGGGAACACTCCTGCCTCAGGGCCTTAGCAAGTCTAATTCCCTTTCTTACATTATCCACATGGCCATCTGCATCCCCTTCCTTAAGACTTTGTTTATCCCCATCATCTCCTACATAAAATGTCAGCCTTACTCTAAACTGTTTCACTGAGTAGTATTTGCTCCTCTCTAACAAATTCACTATTTGCTTATTCACTTTGCTTATTTCTGTTCTTACATCCCACAGCCTTTAGAAACTCCCACCTGCTAGAGCATCTGCTGCTTGTGGGAAAGCATCTTTGTGTTTTCTACTTACTGATGCATCTCCAGCACCCAAAATGTTGCCAGGAATATATTAGGTTCTCAACAAAATGCTTTTGGCAAATGACCCAAAATTTATTTGCCCAGAGGAACAAGGACTGAAAGTGACTAATGGGTGGTTTTTTTCTTTATTTTTTTTTTACCTTTCTAAGAGGCTTTATTTATATATGAAAGCATTCTATAGCTAGACAACCAGCATGTTGTCATTCCTGAACGTTTGCTCAAAATTATACTTAAGAGAGACAGGACTCAAAATAATATGTGGTGAGACAAAGCATAAAAGAAATAAAAGCTGAATATCAATACCAATAAACTACTAATTGAGTCTCAACCATTTTAATGTTATTAAAATAATATACATTTCCAAAAATAATTCTTAAGAGGATACATTATATAGTAAAAATAATTTCTCTAAATTTGGTGTAAAATAACAAATTTAATCAATAGAAAGTGGGAAATGGATAAAAAATTGAAAAACTTATACAATGTAAAAATGAAGAGAAAAACATTTCATTTCTCACACAGCAGTACAAGATATGTAGTTTTAGTATGAAAATGTCATTCAAAGACAAAGACTCAAGTACGTTCCTTAAACTCCACTTGTAAATAATATATTTAGAGAGTCTTTGAGTTCTACCCACGGACTTCATCTCTCACAAGCTGCATAAAGACAGAAGCATTCACACATTTCACGAGTCCAACTTCCTCCATTGTCTCAGTGATCACTTCTCTTCTAGCAGGTTCACAGAGTGACAGCCAGAATTGAACAAAACCTTCAGCTTTGTCCCTGCACCAAAGAAACTCTCCCATCCTCTCACTTGCAGATGTTCTGATTCTCTTAACTCAGCCTTGAGCATGTTTGTTCTTTTGGAGGCTATGTTGATTAGTCCCATGCGGTTCCTGGCTAGTATAGTTCTTAGTACATCCCATATTGTGTTCATTCAAGTGCCAGATCTGACACTTTCCAAACTAATGAGCAGGTAGATTTCAGCCTATGCACAACCTTCCTGAGTACAGTTGAATTCAGCATATTCACTAATCAAGTAGCTAGAATCAACTACAAAGTTGAGGGAACTTTCCATTTATTTAAGAAATTTAATTGGAGAAATGCTGAGAAAGACAGCTGAGGAGATGAAACCCTTTGGCAGTCCACTAGAAATATCCCGACTGATTGGCTTCCAGTTATTAATAAGGTGACTTAGTAATTGACTCACCTACTGTTGTTGAAATTACATGATTTTCTATTGTGAGAGTAAAAATATTTGTCTAAGTTTTTGCCAGTTTAAGAACTAGTACCAGAAAATTGTTTCTTTACATTTGCCTTCTGCTAAACCCATCACAGGAAAAAAAAAAAAAATCCTGACATGTTATTATCATTAGACATAATGGCTTCTGTTGGAATTCCCGGCCACTCCCCCAGCTGTATGACTGCACATGTGAAGTTCAGTAGCCAAGTAAGGGGCCTTATGTCCTACAGAATCTGTGCGCTGCTTGACTGAGTAATTTGTGCGCAGTGTGATCACACAATCTGTGCATGTGTGGTGTAGCTCTGTAAGCCCATATGCGCATGTGCAAGGGAATCCTTAAAAAGCTGGTCACAGACTCCTCCTTTCTCATCTGCTCTCTCCTCCTCCCCCATCTCTTCCTCCTCCTCCTCACCGGTCTCTCCAACAGGCCTGACTGCACATTCTGTCCTCTCCCCATCTCCTCCTAATAAAAGTCTGACAGCGAGTTTTGTTGTGCCTCCTGGCTTTTCTCCTATGGTAACAGTGCTGCTTAGTGAACAGCATTGCGCCACCACACCGCCGCATTAAAACCAACAGCTTCCTTGTGACCTTCTTCGAGATCACTACACAATTTCTCTTATGAACTTACTCTGAAATATTTCTTAAGATGCATATCAAGTATGCATAATTTTTCTGCCTAACTTTTGAAAACTAAGGAGTTAATGTGATAAAACTACACAAAAGCTCATCAGAAAAGGTCAAACAGGTTCAAGGAAATTAGTGCACTGTGTTCCATGATTATAAAGCACACTACTAGATTTCTCTGTAATTATGCTCTTAATTCTAAATCAATTACATTGAGACTCTGTATTAAACCATGAATGACGACCAATTAAAAACATCTTTAAATGGCATTGCCCTTCAAAATGAAATTAATGCTAATTAAATTACCTGCTTTCGATACTCTGAAATATATCTGATTAAATGATTACTACTATGTTTAATTGGGGGAACCTGCATACCAAATGTTTCAAAATACCTTTTTTTTCTTCCATTTACTTTTTTCATTCCTTTGGCAAAAAGGATGGAAATAAAACTTCATATCTCAAAAAATATATATCTCCCCTTTCACCATGTTTTATTCAACCTTTCCTGTCTTCCAGTGTTACCAAAGGAAGATCTCTAAACTTGGTGGTTCTTAGTATATCTGAGGTCTGATTAGTCTTTCACTATGCACATTGTGATAAAATAACACAAAAAGGTAAATGTACAGTGTTTTATGTTACTCACAGATATCTGGCATCCTCAGCCTTAAACACAGTTGTAGCTTAAGTTTTCCTGCCTGGCCCACGGTCAGGACAAATCTCTTTCACCTGCCAGTCCCACAGTCGCTCAGACCCAACCAAGGAAACACAGAGACTTCTATTGCTTATAAACTGTATGGCCGTGGCAGGCTTCTTGCTAATTGTTCTTATATCTTAAATTAATCCATTTCTATAAATTTATACCTTGCCACATGGCTTGTGGCTTACCGGTATCTTCACATGCTGCTTGTCCTGGCGGTTGCTGACTGGCAGGCTGGCAGGCAGTCACTCCTTCTGCCTTCCTTCTCTTTTAATTCTCTCTGTTAGTCCCGCCTACTTCCTGCCTAGCCACTGGCCAATCAGTGCTTTATTAGCAACACATTTGCCATACAGAATATCCCACAGCACACAGTTAACTGAATTATTAGTTAGAGCAAGTCTTTTTTTGTTGTTTTTTGTTTTTCAGAGTTTATTGATATTTTGATTACAGTAGTCATTGTTTCACATATATACATAGTACAAAGTGGCAGACATGCTTAGGACAATTCAGAAATTACTAGAAATTCTACTCTAAGCCCGCATAAAAATTGACTGAAGAATTTTATGAAACTAAAGTCAACAATTCAAACAGTAATTTTTAAAACCAGACATTCTAACATAAAAGGATCAATATAATCCCAGGATATACAATTTGATAAATGCTTAGGACTAGTAATAGCAGTGTTTTCTGTAATTAGACCATATATTTCTTTTGTTGTTGTTTTGTTTTGTTTTGTTTTTTGTTTTTGTTTCTTTTTATTAAGAAATTTTCTATTCATTTTACATATAAGCCACGGATTCTCCTGTCCTCCCTCCTCTCACCCCCCAGCCTTCTCCCCTCCAACCCACTAGTGTCTATGCTGAGACACTTTGTGCAGCCTTGGTGCAGGGAGGAGGGGATTGGACCTGCCCCAACTGAAGGTACCAGGCTCTGCTGACTCCCCAGGGGAGACCTTGCCTTGGAGGAGGTGGGAATTAGAGCAAGTCTTAGCCATTGTTCTATTGTTGTGAAGAGACACCATGACCAAAGCAACTCTTATAAAAGGCTTTTAACTGGGGGCTTGCTTACAGAAGTCAATCCATTATCATCACAGCAGGGAACATGGTGGCCTGCAGCATAGTGGGACTCTGGAAGACATGGTGTTGGAGAAGCAGCTAAAGAGTTCTACATACTGATTTGTAGGCAGATAGAGAGACTGGGCCTGGCAAGGGCTGTTGAAACTTCAAGGCCAGTGATTCTCAACCTGTGGGTCATGACCTCATGGTTGCGTATCAAATATCCTGCATATCAAATGGATACATTATGACTCAGAACAGTAGCAAAATTACAGTTATGAAGTAGCAATAAAATACCTTTTTTGTTGGGGGGTCACCACAACATAAGAAACTGTATTAAAGGGTCACAACATTAGGAAAGGTAAGAACTACTGTTCTAAGGCCACCAGGAACAACAGAACACACTTTCTCCAACAAGGCCACACCTACTCCAATAAGATCACACCTCCTAATTGTAGTTGGAATTTTCTTTGGGCCACCAACCAGCTCATAAACAAAGACATGGAGACGTATTATTAATTATGAGTGCTCAGCCTTAGCTTAGTCTTGTCTCACTAGCTCTTTTAACTTAATTTAACCTGTTTCTATTCATCTATGTTTTGCCTCGGGGCTTTTTACCTTTCTTTTTATTCTGTATGTCTTACTTTTCTGCTTCCTCTGTGTCTGGCTGGCTAGCCCCGGGGTTCTCTTTTTCTTTCTTCCTCAAGCCTAAATTCCTCTCCCTACTTACTCTCCCTACCTGGAAGTCCCATCTATACCTCCTCCCTTACTATTGGACATTCAGCTTTCTATTAGACCAGTCAGATGCCTTAGGCAGGCAAGGTAAAACAGCAACACATCTTTACATAATTAAACAAATGCAACACATCTTTGCATAGTTAAACAAATATTCTGCAACACCTCATCCTTATAATATTTTCAAGTATATGAGCCTGTGGGGGCCGTTCTTACTCAAACCACTGCAGACCCCTGGTAGTGTTTAAAGAAGATTGCTTTAAAGAGCCCACTTGTGTAACTGGTTAGTGGTGATCTTGACATTAGAATGATGTTACAGAGTTCCACATGCGGTGCCTCTACTGTGAGGATGGACATCTCAAGCACTGTGGATGTGGGAGGAGCACTCAAACACTGTTTGATTTATTTACTTGACTTGATTCAAAGCTGCAGCAGGTAAAAGAGAGGCAGGATAGTCTGTAGACAATGAACATTGCAATTCACACACTAGTGCTTTGTCTCAGGATGTTAGAGCTCTCAGCATCACAGTTTCCTTACTAAAAAAATAAATAAATAAACGCTATTTTCTAGAATTACATAGATCTAATTGCACTCAAATGTGGAAGGATATTTTGAACTTTGAAATTGGTGCATATTTCCAGAAATGTATTCTCTTTCTATAATTGCCCTCTAATTCAATGAGAAGGACCAATTTAGAAGATACATATTACTTGAACATTGAATCACCTATTAATCAACTTTGTCAAAGAAAATGGAGATACTATAATAAATCCTATTTTTTTATTTAAATACATGGTCTTTAGCACAAATTTTATTTATTCAGTTAAAAAATAAATTTATCTTAGGGTACACATTTTCTTCAAAGAATAATCACTTTATTTTGTTTGCTTTGTGCAATAACCAGAGTGTGAAGCTAGACCTTCTCTAGTATGAAAAAATAAAATACATCATCACTGAACCATATTTTCTAAGCCTAGAAATATGACAATTTATACTATTATCTTCCATCCGCTTACTTTATGGACCTGAACTGCTCCATGGTACCCTGAGCCAGAAACAAATTATTTCCAAATATTATGCTTGCATTTTGATCCTTTAGGTTAGCCATAAATACTATATATAGCTAGTCTTTTCTCCTATAAACCCACCTGTCCTTGATAAAAAGTAAATGATTTTGTTGAAGGTCAACATTAAATTCAGCCAGACTTACTTTTTTATAAATCCCTGTACATTGCTTAGACAGTTAGCTTTTTATCACCGTGCAATAACCACTTGGCCCCAGAATCTTTTTCCCTCAATTTGATTCATAATACTGCCACCATAATGCAATAAATGTTAGGATTTGGCCATCTGGGCGTTTTAAAACATGGCATCCAACCATGTTGAAGGAAGGCTCAGCTTGGTGTAGAACCCGATGTTCACCTTTGAATGCATGCTGCCAACCATTTGTCAAAAATGCACAGCCTGCGTCCTGAAGTGTATAGTGGTAAAATATGCATTTGTCATGCTTCTTAACTCTCAATTAGAAAAATATCAAATTTAGTCATTTCATATTTTATGGGCTGTGGGAACATAAGGGGGTCTTGAAATGGACAGGAAGCTAAAAAATATGGCAGGCAGTTAAATGTGAGTCAAGGAGACTCCTTGCAGCCCAGTGACTAACTATTGCTCCTGTACTCAGTCTGTTGTGAAATAAAAACAGAGTCCAGTTTGGGATATACAGTAAAGTGGGGGCAGGGAAATTCTACAGAGTCAAATGCAGCAGAGTTATGTGTGGGAAAAGTGACATGAAGGATATTTTATCTAGGCTGTTTACATAAGCTTTATTCAAAACCATCCCTACTACCATCACTTCAAAATAGGCCAGAGTGAGAAATGCATTAACTTCCAGGCCTCTCAACTAACTGGCATCCTTTAGAGTTCAAGCACAGCCTTTCCTGAAGCTCCTTTGCATATGCCCGTTTGGAACTGACTTTTCTGATGCAGTTCCAAAGCTCTGACTTACCAATCACAGTGTCTAAGTGTTTGTCCCCTCACACACACAAGATACAGGGTGTGGAACCCCAGCACAAGAGAATCCTGTAAATTCCCTTAAGAGGCCCTGTGAGCTAAGAGAAGGCACATGTGCCTGTGAGTGAGGAATGTCTTAATTCTTCTTTGTTTGATAATTTTGTTCATTACACATCTGTCTTCATGTCTACATCACAAGTTTTTTCCAGGGTGTATTCACACTTGAATATTTGTAGGCAAATAATAAAAGTCAAATAAATGGCATATCACATAAAATTAAGCAGTTTTCAGTTCTGACATGACTATGAATGTTCATTAACTTTAGAATGTACCCATGTATTATATTTGATGTGAATATACTTCAAAGCCAGGATTTGTGGTGTTATTCCTCTTAGAAAGCATTAAGTTTAAAGCAGAATACACAATCAAAATGTTCTTTAAAATAAAAAGTGGGAGGAGACCACAGATCAAACAAATGTTGATTATTATAATCCCAGAAGTTAGATTCATATGCCAGTAGTGTGCACAGAAAGACAAAATCCTTCTAGGAAATCTGTTTCCTTATTTAATTAATAGTTTTATTTATGTTAGCCAGAACAAGCACTGATGACTAAACAAAACATCATTTGGGGTCCTTCTCTTTGTTACACATTCAAAACTTGGGGTAAGGGAACCAGAGCCGTGTTTAAGGATTCTATGATATCACCACCATGCTATTATTTCTCACCATGATATTTTTTAGTTTAGCTAGTTTGTTTTAATTCTTGAGGCCTAGGAGATGGTTCAGTTGGTAAGTGTTTGTTATGCCAGCATGAGGATCTAGCTAGGATGGCAAACACATGGAAAGCCGGACACAAGGGAGCACTCCTGTGATCTCAGCACTGGGGAGGAGGAACAGGAAAGCCCTGGGACTTACTGGATAGCCAATCTAGCTAGTCACTAAGTTCTTGGTTCAATGAGAGACTCTATCTCAAAATAATGTGAGAGAAACTGAGGAAGACACATGACATCAACCCCTTGTCTCCATAAATTCTCTCTCTCTCTCTCTCTCTCTCTCTCTCTCTCTCTCTC
>CABHPP010145505.1:4966-49701 GCA_902168425.1 Peromyscus attwateri
GAGAGAGAGAGAGAGAGAGAGAGAGAGAGAGAGAGAGAGAGAGCATGTCACAGAGCAAATGTGTGGAAGTTAGAGAAAAATTATTTATGGACTCTGGAGATTGACCTTGCCATATCATGAAGCTTGATAACAGAATCCTTTTCCTGCTGAGCCATCTCTCTGGCATCCCTAAACATTACTTTACAGGTTTTTGTTTGTTTCTTTGTGGACTGCGGAATTTTTGAAAGCATGCAAATGCATTTTTGCTTTGAATAGAGGACTTTTAATCTACTCTGGAGTTTTACTCCCTTTGATTTCCTCCATCTGCAGTCAAACAAAATGGAAAAGGGCTCATTGGTAATTTTCAGAAATAATTCCTAATTTATAAAATTAAGCATATTTGTGAACAACATTATGTAACATTGGACTGTCTTGTCTGCGCTGCCTGGGGCACAAACCATTTTTCAGCATAGCAGATCCCTCTGTAGATATTATCATAACTGATCATAAGAAGCATTAATATCTTAAAATAGAATATTCTGAGAAAGAAAATGAGAGACTATTTCACATAATTTTTATTGCACCATATTGTAATTATTCCATATTATCATCATAATTGTTAATTGCTTTACTTCCAAATCTGCAAGTTGAAAATTATCCACGTTATGAATACATTGTGAACTCATAGGATATGTAGAGTTTGGTACAACTGAACTGCAGTCGTCTACTCTAGTCCACACTTTGAACTGTAGCTCCTTTTGGTAATGGTCAACTACAATATATTAAGTAAATATTAGTACACTAGAGGATATTTGTATGTTGAGACTCAGAAGTTGTTGCCCAATTTTAAAAGTGGTCCAACCAATTTACACTTTCATCAGTAATGTGCAAAATTCAGTTTCTTCACATTCTCATCAATTTTAATATTACGCCTAATATTATATTCACTGTAATAACAGATTTTTAGGTAGTTTGCATTTCTCTAATGACTAGTGAGAGTTATCACTTTTCCCATGGTTATTTGCTCATTTCTGTGTCACATTATATATTTCCTAATATATTACATATTTCTAATATATATATATATATATATATATATATATATATATTCTGGAACAAATATTTCCTTATTATTTTTGATGTTTTAATCAATACTATTTATTTTAACATTCACATCTTGTTAGCCCAATATTATCAACTATGTCATGGTTTTAATTTTTTAAGTATTTCTTTACTGAAATCATGTGGTCATGTTTTATGACATAGTTGGTAGTATTTTAATGGATGATGATCATCATGTATATAAATTTGCAATCATTGACTAATATTGATATCTTCATAGACACGTAGTGTGGTTCTAGCATTTGAAATCATTATAATTGAAAAGTTCCAAATATGTGAGCTTCTCTGATTCCAGACTTGCCTCCCTCCCATGGTGAGTCATAGAGCTTCAAGTGAGATCTGGACATTGTGACAGAAAGTCTTATTAAAAATTATAGAGAGAGTTAAAGCGCCTCAGACTTGACAAGAAAAGCATGAAAAAACTGAAAAAAATATGTATTTAATAAGTTGTCCCAAATCAAAGCTAAGCCAGTAACAAGAACCAAATTCATCATCTAAAAATACCTTACAAAACATATAAAGAGACATACTCTAGACTGGCAAAGCATTTACAAAATAAATGTCCTGTGGATACCAACATTAGGTTCTATGATATCCCTCAAAACTAACCTGCAAAGTATATAATAAAATTGATTTAGCTTTTTATTTAAAAAAAAGATGTTCAAATGTGCTGTAACTGTATAGGAAGTACAAATTTAATTGGCAGTTAAATAACACTACAAAAATATCAGCATTACTACAGTAGAAAATAATGATAGAGGTGAATACTGGAGAGGACACAGGAGACTGGAATTGTAGGAAGCAGAGTCAAGTGTGGAAGGTGTGGCTGAGTGGTTAAGAGCAGGGGCTACTTACTATTCCCCAGGGTCTGGGTTCTATTCCTTATACCACTATTTTGGCTCCTGAAAAACACAGTCACTTTAGAAAAACCGTGACAAGATTTTTTTTCTTTGAATATTAACCAAGCACTTATTGTACAACAGAGCAATTTTTGGTTTGGGCAGCGTTTTCTTTAGAGACATAAAATGTTTTCACACAATCTGTTTAAAATGCCTTTAGGAGCTACACCCAAATAACAAAAATATAAATGAAGAAATGAGTGATTAAGTCAAACTCTGGATACCATTATAGTAGACTACTATAACAGAATAGTAGAATAAAAGCAAATATACTACCAATATACACAAAAATGTGGCTGAATCTCAGGGGGGAAAGTTGCAAATTTATTCTCCCAATTTTTTAATAGTGCATACATTTAAGTTTAAGCAACAATAGTTTTCTTCTAATTAGAAACATCATCATATCAGTTTTTCCATCCTTGTTCTCCTGCCCTCCATTTCTTTGCAGCCCACTCTTCTCAAACTGATGGGTTGGTTTTTTTTTTCAATTGTAGCTACATACATATATATGCATAAATTTTATAAATACAACATGCTGAGTCATTTTACTGTAGCTTTCTTTTATATCATTTTGGAATGAACATGGGGAAAGCCATTCATTTGAAAGTGGAAACTGCCAGATGTCAGAAATGGATAGTACAGATTCATGATACAAAATGTACATTAATTTTGAAATATCCTAAAAATACCCTTCATTGCTATATTATGTTCAGATGGGGACTCCTTTTACACCATCATCTCTTTTTAGATATCACTGTAAAGGTTATATTTTAATGCACAGGATACAGAACGTATTTTCCAAATATTCAAACAATGACATAGGGATTCTTATCTTGATTTTATTTGTATATATAACCTTCTATGATCTAGAGTTTTTCAATGGGTCTAATTCTTATTTGATGGATTGGAGGCCCATTGTGCAGGTCCTTGCACTTTTATCATGAAGGACTTGCCTCTAAATGTACTTGATTTATTCATTTAACATAAATAGTTGTATTTTCAGATTTCATATTATACATGCCAGAAAGGCTAAGATCAACAACACAAGTAATAGCTCATGCTGCCAAGGATGTGGAATGAAAGGAATATTGATCCATTGCTGATGGTAGTACAAACTTGTATAGCCACTATAGAAATCAGTATGGTGCTTCCTCAGAAAACTGGAAATAAGTTTACCTCAAGATTGCTATACCGCTCTTGGGCATATATCCTTCCAGAAGGACACTCACTCAACCATGTTCATTGCTGCCCTATTCATAGTATCCAGATATTGGAAACAACCTAGATATCCATCAACAGAAGAAAGGATGAAGAAAACATGGTATACTTACACAATGTAGTATTACTCAAACTCACAGAGATTGAAGCCACAAGCACAGTTCTGATACAGGTCTGCTTTAGGTTCTTCCTGTACATATTTTAGCTTTCAGTTGAATATTTTTATGGGGCTCCTGAATATGTGGATGAGTGGGTCTCTGATTCTTGTGCCTTCTCTTGGTCTGTTTTTCTTCTTTGGCTTGTGTTGTCCAACTTCAGTGTTAATGGTTTTTGTTTTATTTTATTTTGTTATATTTTCATTTTATGTCTTAGAAGCCTGCTCTTTTCTAATGAGAGAGAGAAAGGGCGTGGATCCAGATAGAAAGGGAGGTGAGGAGGAACTTGAAGGAGTAGAAGGAGAACAAACTTTAATCACAATGTATTTCATGAGAAAAAATGCACAATTAATAAAGTAGGAGCTATACAATAAAATATAATCAACAATAAAAAAAATTAGCTTGACCTCAAATCCTCAAGGTGCATTTTCTTTACAGTCAGATGTCCCTCCATTATGTAGCACTTTAGGAGGTGGCCATAGACAAGCGTATGTCTGTGGATGGGTTTGGGGCCATTTAATCACTAGAGAAGAATGGGTATGAAAAAAAGTTTTATTGAATAAAAGGGCACTGAATATTCATTGCGACTATGCAGGCATACTGCATGACACTGGGGAAACATGATACTCTGAATCAACAAATTAATCTGTATCAGAGTTATCAATATAAAAATGATTGGTGTGAGATACTCATTATTATGATCCCAAGTAATCTTATATGTACCATTATACCAAGAACGAGAGGATTTCCATAGAGTTAATTCAAAGCCATTAAGATGGGTTGTTGTCTTTGCCATATGAACATGTACATGGGTCTAGTTCATCCAAGTTTGTCAAATGAAAGCTGAATTACTTATTGTTATCACCTGCCAGTTCCATACATTTATGCGGTAGATTTTAGTCACTTGTACTGCCCATTCTGCTCCCTCACCCCCACCCTGTCCCACTGGCACTCTTGGCACACTTCTTCTCACAAGTCCCCTCCTACATGTTTGTCTTCTTTCAGTGTGTGGCTCACTTAGTTGAGAGTTTCTGACAGAGCAAGGTGAGAAAGCAACTTACCAGAGCAGGCAATGTACCATACCTTTCCCAAACTGAGAAAAACATTTCCAAACCCTCAGTGATAATGGCTATGATAAACTTTTCTGTTAAAATACGTGAAGGAATAACAGTCCATTCCATATCTGGTCTAAAATTTATACTTGTAATCACCCACAGATGAGCCAACATTGTCCCACTGTGATGCTGAATTATTCTGGAAAAGACATAACAAAATTAAATGAGCAGTCTCTGCTTATTTTCAATATTTTGTCTTCCATATATTTGTATATAAATTAAGATTCTTGATAAATCCAGTATTTGAGAACAACCTTTGACGATATGCTTCTTGGAATTATTTGTTCCACTTCTATATCATTTTTTTCCTGTGAAGAAATAGCTGTTATCTCAGAAGTCTAAAATCCAGACAAAGTATATATTACTAAATATCTATATCATTCATTTATATTGCATAACTGATTAGAAGAAAATATACCCAACTATATCGGTCTGAACTCACTGGACACACTATGATAGGCATCTGGACTAGAACTCATTGTATCATCTCACCTTCTTACCTACCTTGCAAAAACTTGACAGGGTATCATTTCTGTTTAGATATAATTCATAATGTCATTGATGGCACCAATTTATCTGAACCTCAAACCACTCACCTGAATATTCTTTTAGAACTTGGCCAAGACATTAACTCTCTATTGCTAAGTGGCCCTCAAAAATTCACTTTAGACTGTTTGGATGAAGAATAGACATGGTGTTTCATTAGTGGAATTTTTTTTATGAGGATTCAAGGTCCTTCAAGTGCACTTAGGGAATTGATACAGATTTTGTTCCCTTTGTCATTTGGGAGGCCCACAATAAAAACTGACACATAAAATCATAGTCAAGAACAGTTCTTTATTCTGGCTTGGAGACAGTGAATACTACAGTACCATCTCAAAGTCTGTGCTTTGAGACATTCTTGGGTTCTACATTATTTTATTCAATCGTCTAGTCACTAATTAAAGACATCAATGAAATGTGCACTTGCACACACATGCACATACATATACATCTACTGAGTATGTATCATTTATGCCACAAGCTTGAGAAAGAATGGAAGAAATTTTCTCTAATATACTTATTACTATAAATGCATTTTATAAAATGTGTATTTTCTTATTAATATTTATGTATGAGTTTTAGTAAGAAATGGAAGAGTAATTCAACTTTCAGTCTTGCATATTAGTATGTGAATGTAAATGTGTATATGTAACAACAACAGTTAATGAAAACAAAGTATGAATTTGAGAGTGTAAGAGAGGTTACATGTTAGAGATTGGGGGGAAGAAAGAGAAGGAGAGAAATTATAGAATTACATTTTAATTTCAAAAGTATATATTTTAAGATTAACAAAAAGTATGAAAAGTGCTATTTTTTTTCTGGGAAAATATCCCACAAACCATTACTACAAGTACTGTGCAATAACTGAAGAAAGAGCTATCTAAATCAACATGGCTTTTGCTATAAGGAATTGATAAATCACTTGGTAACTGAGAAGAAGAGGAAAAGTGGGTACTAAAAATGGTGTCTGTTGACAGATGAATACATAAAGAAATGATTTCATATACATATGCACTTTTATTCTGCTGTAAAGACATTTGTAATAACGACTTTTAAAAAAAATTCTGAGTGGATCTGAAAGTCATCATGTTAAGCAAAATAAGAGGTACCCAGAGTGAAAAACGACAAATATGTCATCATTCTCTTGTGTAAAACATAGGTTCAATATGTGCATGAGCATGCATGCATATGAAAGTGTGTGTGTGTGTGTGTGTGTGTGTGTGTGTGTGTGTGTATGTATGTATGTGTAGACAGAAAGTGTGTTTGTTATATTTTTTTCAACTTGATACAAGCTTTGGTGTTTGGGATAAGAGAAACCTCAACTAAAATAATATCTCCATCATATTGGACTGTAGTTAAACCTTTGGGATATTTTCTTGGTTAAGAACTGATGTGAGAAGACATAGCCAGCTGTTGGAGGTTCCTTCTATGGGCAAGTGGTCCTGGATTGTATAAAAAAACAAATGGGCTGAACAAATATGGGGAAGAAGCCAGTAAGCAGCGTTTCTTCATGGTCTTTCTACCTCTGCTTTAGTTCCTGCCACCGAGTCCGTGCCTACAGTTCCTTCTTTTGCTTCCCAAATGATAGAGGAAACAAAAACAAAAACAATCAACAACAATGAAAATATCCCAACCTCTCCCCCCCCCCAATATTTTATGCCATGTCATGGAGTTGAATCAAAACTGTTGGAAGCAAACTAAGATGAGGGCATTGAAATGGGCAGAAGAGATCTGGATAGAAGAGGTCCATCAGGGAGAATGAAGGGAGGTTAATGGATTACATGATCTACCAAAGCAGAAGAAAAGATATTGGTGTGGAGGACAAATGCCAGAAAGAAGAGCCCAGAAAACTGTGTCTGCTGACAGGACTGAACACAGAAGCATTTACTATGACAACACAGAACATTCTAGAGTCCTGTCCCTAAAAAGTTGTGTTTATCTTGGGCCGTATATATTTAAGCTACAGAAATAGTTAGAAATTTACTTTAACGTCAGTGTGACACATAAATCTGGTTAACCTTCACTACTGCTAGCCATTATATAAGAAACACCACTCCGGAGAGATTTTATCAGCAGGAAGAACTTTGTAAAAGTGATGCAGTGTCTGGAAGTAAATTTTCTATAATATCTATTATTTTTTAACAATTAAACTCATTTATTTACTTTACATCCTGACTATAGTTTCTCCTCCCTCCTCTTCTCCCATTACCTCACCCCACTTCTCTTCTGCCCATCCCATCCACTCAACTTCCTTTCTGTTCAGGAAGGGACAGGCCTCCTGTGGAAATCAACAAAACATGGCACATCAAGTTGTAGTAAGACTAAGCATCTCCCCTTGTAAAGGCTGGGCAAGGCAATCCAGCATGAGGATTAGGGTCCCAAAAGCCAGCCAAAGAGATTGGGCAGCTCCTGCATCCGCTGTTAGGAGTCCTGCAAGTAGACCAAGCTTTACAATTGTCAAATATATGTAGAGGGCCTAGGTCAGTCCCATGTAGGCTCTCTGGTTGTCAGTTCAGATTCTGTGAGCACCTATGGGCCCAGGTTAGTTGATTCTGTTGGTTTTCTTGTGATGTCCTTGACCCCTCTGGCTCATATAATCTTCCTCCCTCTCTGCAGCAGGATTTCCTGAACTCAGTCTAATGTTTGGCTGTGGGTCTCTGCATCTTTTGTCATCAGTTACTGGATGAAGTCTCTCTGATGACAATTCGGCTAGGCACCAAACTATGGGTATAGCAGAATAACATTAGGCATTATGTTGAAATTTTTTTCCTCCAATCATGGATGGATGGAAAGAGTACTGAAAGAGATTCCTGAAAAGGGGACTGGGGGGAGCATTTTGGGGTCAGATAGGAACCTGGTACAAGGGGAACTCCCAGGAATCTCCGCAGCTAAGACTCCTAGCAATATGGAATACATAGTCTGAACTGGCCATCTCCTGTGATCATGGAACATTCCAGTGGAGGGATTGGGAAACCAATTCAGCTAAATAACTTTTGACCTACACTCTGTCCTTCACATGGGATATGTTTGGGTAATGGTGGCACAGAGATTGTAGGAGTGGCCAACCAATGACTAGTCTAGCCTGAGACCCATGCCAAGAGAATAAGCCCACCCCTGACACTGCCTGGAGTGCCAGGACCCAGAGGCTGGATAGGCCAGAGACCTGTGATAGAACCAAACACAATTGGAGAAAAAAAATCTATTCTTAAACGTCACAAGAAAAAAAAAAAAAAAAAAAAAAAAAAAACAGGCAAAACCAAACTTTGAAAAAGGAAGGCAAAAAAATCTGTTTGATTAACAGTGTATGGAAATCAGTCTCCTATTGGTGAGGAATGGTTTTGCAATTTTTCTGCAAGGAGCAAAATATATGATAGATACCTTTAAATTTTCTCATTGTTCATATGCAAAGTAGAGTTTTTAATTGTAATTTTTTTCATTATCAAACTATGTTTGTTTGCATTTAATGATGATGGCTGATGCTTTAGCAAGATGCAACTTGATCACTGAGAGCAACATCTGGACATAATCTAGAGGATTGCTCACTGCTTCCAAAGAGTGTGTGCTTCAGGCTAAGTGAGACATTGCCCTTTGGTTTTCTACCTTTGGGGAGAAATTAGATGTATTTCATGTGAATATAGCCATCTAAAATATACATGTGTAGAATGTGTGACATGAACACATATTTGTGAAATAAACTCTTGGGAAGAGAAGGAGGGAGAAGAAAAACATGGAAATACAATTAAAGTGGAAGAGGCTCTTCCAGCATTTTTAATGTCCTTTTTTCTGTTTTTTTTTCCCCCTTTGTCCTAGATTATTAGCCAATTATCTTTCAAATGTTGCCTTTTTTTTTTTTTAACAAAACTTGCACAACTGGGTAGTAACCATGTGCCTGTGTTTGGTCTAAATCAACCATAGTCCTACACTGTCACTTTTCAGTCATTAAGGCTCCATGCTACACATGGGCTTTATAAAAATAAGACTTGGAAGTCTTCTGAGAGCTTCCAAGAAAATTCGACCTCACTATTTCGAGTAAGAGACTCTTAAGAAGAGGGGTCATCCTTTTACACTGATTAACATGGGCATTCACTTTGTAATTCTGAGGACAATAGTTTTCTGCTGAGGCCAATCCTGAGTACTGAAGTCAAAAGGTCAAACTTTGATAGCCTTCTGACACCATCTAGTCAATGAACTTAGAAACTTTCTATCTTCCTAGTTTTAGTTCCATTTGACAATAAATAGACTCATGGTTTTGTCAAACTTAAATAAAGCTTTGGATTGTTTAGTCCAACAAACCAAATTCATGCAGTTCTTTCCACTTATGCCTTCCTGGAAACCCAAACAGAACATATGATGAGATGGTGCTCAACAATGAGATATTGCACAGGTTAAATTACTAAGACTGTTAGTGCTGTGAGCATGAGAGGCATCTCAATGGTCCATTCATGCAGAAAGTTGGTGCTTTTTATTTCACTGGTCTAGTTTTCTGAAGGGCTTTTACTTAGAAAGATGCCAGACCCATTATTGAATCACATTCTTGAAAAGCACGTGTATTTAATTTTCTGACACGTAGTTTCAAGGAAAAATCTAAATAAATAAGACACTATATATTTTATTGGAAAGACAATTATAGACACTCCTATTTAATTTAAATATTTGTGAAGTAGTAATCTCTGCTAAAATAATATTTAAAATACCTTATAGGTTCTCATACTAGACATAGTAATATTTTTTGAATTTTATTTTATTTTTAATATGAATATAATATTTATTTATCTAATTTCAAAAAGATACAAAATTAATTTGTTAGAGTTAGACCTATATGCTTGTTGTTAAGTAGGTATATGCCCACTCCATGAGATGGAACACATACCTGAAACTGTTAATGATGCTTGGAACCTGAGACTAAATAAGTTATGGGCCCCATAATAAACTTACTACTATTACTCTGCTAAATGAAGATAGCAATAATGACTCTTGTTGACATATTGCTGTGCCCATGGAACAGTACATTGCTGAACACTCATCACAGAAGCTTTGTCTTGCAGTAGATGGAAATGAACACAGAGACCTAAAACTGGACAACATTCTAAGGCTGAGAGACTTACGAATATTCTTCCCTAAGTGGGATATCTTTATCATACCCTTTCTCTCATTAAGGAATCAGGGCAAAGAGAAGGCAGAAAGATTGTAAGAGCCATAGATGGTTGACTGTTGTGGTAGCGCCCGCACTACCGCAACCTGTTCATCATGTCTGAGCAATCGAGGGGCTGCAGATTAAGAAATAAGAGACAAGAGACAGTGAGTCATTCGCCACAGCAGAATGCCGAATGCCGAATGCCTCACTGTTTCTTGTCTCTTATTTCTTAATCCACAGCCCCTCGCTCGGACATGGTGAATGGGTGGTGGTATTGTGGGCGTTACCACAACAGTTGATGTATACAAGAAAGCAGATTTCACAGACACAACAGGGATGTTGTATATGTGAATTCATAAAGACTGTGACAGTATACACAAGACCTGCACAAATTCAAGACTAACAAAATCCCAGCATGGATAATGGGAAGTGTGTACAAAGTTCCAATCTTAACTATGATAAAGTACAATCAAAAGGCTATTTGCAATTGGTAGATACTTTGAGAGGGAAAACCACTTTCCTTCAATGGGGTGACACTAGGTATATTAAACACACTCCAGAGGAGGCCCATATTCACATACTGTGTGTGTCTGCATGTGTGTGTATCCATATGCATGTGTGTGTGTGTGTGTGACATAAATGTAAAAATATATAACTCAGATGTGTATTTACTGTAACACTTTATTCATTTTATGGTAACATAGTTTGTACATATTTGTATATAAGTTGACTGTCAATTAGGAAATAATTCATCTACAGTTCTCTAAAAAGGATATGGGTGACAGTTACTTCTGTTTTCTACAAATCTAGCTTCAAAATACCATAGTCTTGATTAAATGCAAAACATAATGCAATTTTGTTTGTTTTCATTTTTCTTGCAATAACAAGGAAACTCTGAAAGGTTTATAATTGTAGTTTATTAAACATAGCATTCACAATGAATCTGACAGCCAATTAGTCAAGAATCTGTTGAATTAAGTAAAACTGCAATTTACATACTGTAAATAAAATGAAAATGAAAAGACATTAGTTAGAGAACTAAAAAGATTTAGAACTTTTAGAAATAACTGACCTTTGTTTCAGATTACTACACTTACGCTCACAGAGAGAAATGTAAGAGTAGTAGATGTATCTTAAATTCAATGAATAAAATTGCCCAAAGTCTCTAATTATGTTGTTTATTGTGGTAGGCCATTATTGTCAGTTTTAATGCCTCGCCACTGTATCTGCCTTAGGCAAATACTCTCCGTGTTCATGAATATTGGAGAAAGCATGTCATAAATCTGTAAAGTGAAAATGAGCATCTTTCAAGCTGTCCAGCCTCTTGCAGAGTTTGCAAAGCTTAACATATATTTTAATCTGTACATCTGCTGTTTTTATTTGGTCCCATCCGTCTTTCTGTCTATCTTTTTGCATCTTTCTTTCTATTGACCCAGCATTTCTCCCAAATAAGGGCAAGCAAGCTGACAGACAAGAAAGGCATCGACTGCCCTTAGCCAGAGATTCTAAGAAGAAATAATTACTGCATATGAAACTGAAGCAGTGTACCAGGACTAACAGCCTGGGTCTCCTTGTCAGTCAGCTTACTTGCTGGAATAACAGATATGGGCAGGGAGTGAAGGGTACAGTGCAGGAATCCTAGATGATTATTCAGGTTTGTTCCTCTTGTTTTCCAGTAAATGAAAAATGAATTCTAAGTTCCTCTGCATTTATAATTGAAAATGTAATTTCTCATCGGATACTATGCCCACTCTAAAGAATGCAACACTAGAGGGAAATATTTTTTGGGGAAAATTACTATGTGCTATTGCAGAAGACATATCTTTGATTTTTCTCTTGTAAAAGGACTTGTTAATACTACTAGCTGGTAGTTGGACTACAGCAATGATGTCCGTTTCTTCAGCCATGAGTATAGGGTGAATTTTGTATAACCTTGTACATACAAGCTTGTGCATATCACTATATGTAATTGTACACATTTAGCACAGTTTAGAAAACTCTGTCTCTCACCCAATTACATATGTTATCTTTAAAATGAGAATATTTCTTTAGTTAGCTGTTTAAAAATTTGATTTAAAAATGCAAAAGAACAGTGTATCCATATTACATGTCATACCATATTGACATCATGCTTAAATGTAAGAAGCTGCGTTTCTTGTGCTTTGGTGATTATATTATGTTTTGCAAGAGAGCAGTTTTAACTATGATAACCAGGTTCTCCCATTTTCAAGACATTTAACGCTAATACAAATTCCCACATTCAAGACCTGAAATTTTTGACTAGAATAAGTTGCTATTTTATGTTAGAGGCAGAAAGCATGAGAGATGAATGTCATACATGCTCCTGAACTATAAAATAAATGAGATGGACAAAATGTCCAGTGACCCCTGCTGGAAACCTATAGACCAATGATAACAGAGTTTACAATAGAAATTAAATGGGAAAACAATGAATTATATTTGATTAAAACTCTTGAATTGTAGGTTCCATTTATGGACTTCTTTGAGTCAGATCATTCAGACATTTCCAAAATAATTAAGCAATACACTTATTCATTATTCTGATCTTGGTAAGTTATTGTAATGAATACCCATTCTACTGTTGTGAACCTCATTGTCAGACAGCTATATGGCTTTAAAGATGTCTGCTTTTAGAATAAGAATGCTGGATAAAAGAAGAAGAAATTACCCCCATGAAAACAATCACCCTGACTCTGTGTTGAAGTAGCTCAGTTACAAAATTTCATGATAGCTAGTACCAAGTGCTAAGGCTTGATATCAAAATGACGTGACATAATCAAGAAGACTACAAGAGTAAGTGGCCACCCTTCCCACCCAACTTTGAGATTTCTTTTCTTTCTTTCACTTGAGTCCACTTTGTGTTATTCAACTAGTCTTGGGAGTAGGCTCAGACCTGATGATTGCTCAGCTACCAAGCATTACATCATTAATGCAAACTGACCTTCCCTCTCATAGTGGCTATCAAATGACGATAGATCCTGAGCTAGTGGTTGAATTCACACTCACCCTCCCTTGTCTGTGCTGAGATCTTGTCTAACTTGAACTTGCACAGGTCTGTTCATGGTTTCGAAACTTCTGGGAGCTCCTACATGCCTCTTCCCTGTTGAGTGGAAAACACTGCTTTACTGAGTATCTGAGAATACTATTAACAACATGAAAAGGCTATTGACAGCAGGGTAGGAGGGATTTGAAAATCACATGGGATAAAGCACTCATAGGCATCATATATTAAATATTCCCATAAGTCACAACAAAAATACAAGCAGCTAGATAATAGTACAAGGGATTTGAATATACATTTTTTCAGGGACAATATACAAATGACTAGTGAATACAGGAAGGATTATTTTAGGACTAATAAAAAATTCAGACCAGGAGCATTTTGGTATTTCTGTTCGCATCCATCAGAATAGATGTTGTAAAAAAAATACAAAATAAAACTTGGTAGAAGGTAGAAAAGTGTGGAAGCCTATGTGTTATTGGCTATGACCGTGACTATGACACGGTTTGTGTAAAATCTCTTGGAGATTTTTTTAAAACTACTATGCCCTGTAATTATGTTGCTCAGCACCTATATAGGTATCCAAATAATGAGTAAGTGGGGCTTAACTAGTTGACCTTTTCCCTCCTTTACACTAAGAGTTTCTAAGTAGGCAGGGAGTGATGCAAATACTTGCACAGAAAAAAGGGAGGGGGAAGCTACGGCAGAAGTTGGCTTATGCCTGTGGTTAAATATTTTCCAGTTTTGAAAAGGAAGACTGTAGCAGGAATCTTAACAGGTCTTATTAATAAGAAACACAAAGCCAGGAGCCAGATATTGGGGTGAAGCTGGAAAATCAGAGAAGCAGAACAAGCCACAGCTTCTTCACCTCACCAGTTCCTCAGCTGATCCTGTTTCCTCAGACTGGAAGCCTCTGAGTTCTCATCCAAATGAATCTCAGCTAAACTGCTTCTTGAAAGCCTGAAAACTTAACCAGCCAAATGTTTCTAGTTTCTGGTCCTCACGCCTTATATACCTTTCTGCTTTCTGCCATCACTCCCTGGGATTAAAGGCTCACTTTCTGGGATTAAAGGCGTGTGTCACCTTGCCTGGCTGTTTCTAATGTGGCCTTGAACACACAGAGATCCAGACGGATTTCTGCCTCTGGAATGCTAGAATTAAAGGCATGAGTGCCACCATTTTCTAGCCTCTGTATCTAGTGGCTGTTCTGTTCTCTGACCCCAGATAAGTTTATTAGGGTGCACAATATTTTGGGGAACACAATATCACCACAGAAGACAGTCTTGACACAGACAACAACATGGCCAAGCCTTGATGGCATTACTTTAGTGAAACAGGCCAGGCAAAGAGAGAAAAACACCATATGCTTCCTTTTGTTGAATGCCTAGCGTGATCGATTGTGCTACAATTTGGTCTTAGCAGCCCCACGAAATCCCAACAGGGCAGTAATGAGATCTGGTGGCAATACTAAGGGCTTGTCCTAGTGGGAGGTCCGCAGATCATTGGGCAGTAGGACAGTTGAAGGAGATAAAGGGACCCTTCCCTTTCTTCTCTTCTTCCCTTTCATTTCCTGCCCAGAAGAGGTCCTCTTTCATCATTCACTCCCTGCCTCAGTGAGATTCCTCATTTCAGCCCCACAACAACAACAGGGTTAGTCAGTTCATTTACAGCAACTTCCCCAGCTTTGAGCCAAATGAAACCATTTCACTTTACAAATTGAAGTTATCATAATAAAAAGATGACTAATAGAGTTAACTTACATGTGCAGAATAGAATAATGGTTTCTCGGGTCTGGAGCAAGAGGATAGTAGATGAAGTTGGATCACTGGGAAGACTTTCATTTGAGGAGCCTGTTAGCATTTAGGCATCTGTACTGGTCTGCCCTTAGGGTGCTGACAGGCTATGTCCTCAGCTGCATCCACTAAGAGCACCCCCTGTGCATGTTCGCCACTATCCCTTATAAAAGGTGGGACTTGCCCACCTCCAGTCTCTTTCTCTTCCTTCACTCTCCTCTCCAGGGACCAGACTCTGCCCTCCCCCCAGTAAGCCTCCCAAGTGAGCCCTGTTGTACGGCATGACTCCTTCTTGCAGTTTTTAAATTACAACAGAGCCGACAAAATTCTGGGAAAGGATGCTAATGACATTTAATTTAATTTATTTATTTATTTATCTATTTATCTATTTATTTATTTATTTATTTTTTGGTTTTTCAAGACAGGGTTTCTCTGTGTAGCTTTGCGCCTTTCCTGGAACTCACAGAGATCTGCCTGGCTCTGCCTCCCGAGTGCTGGGATTAAAGGCGTGCACCACCACCGCCCGGCAAACTTTTTTTTTTCCGACCGATCGATCGATCGATTGATTGATTGATAGATCCGATCAGTGTATCGGTGCCTTCACTCGTTAGAAGGAGGGAGGGAGGCACCCGTTAGACCCACGCCACACACACACACACACATACACACACACACACACACACACACACACACACCCGCCCGTCAGCATGGGGACTCGAACCCGCCGCCTGGGGGACAAGGACGGGCGCCGCTCCTAACCCCCTGAGCCACCGCTCCGGCTGGCGCTAATGACATTTTATACTGAACTATCTTCTAGAAAAGAAACGGTTAGAATTTTTTTTTCTTTCTTTTTTTTTTTTTTTTAAAGATTTATTTATTTATTATGTATACAGAAGAGGGCGCCAGATCTCATTACAGATGGTTGTCAGCCACCATGTGATTGCTGGGAATTGAACTCAGGACCTCTGGAAGAGCGATCGGTGCTCTTAACCTCTGAGCCATCTCTCCAGAATTTTTTTTTCTCAAGGCTAGAAAGATTGAATGAATCAACAATACAACTATCAAAGAATAAATCGTGTCTAATTCTCAAAAAATAAATAATAACATTGTTTATAAAATATCAACCACGTATAAAAGTATTTTTATAAATTACAGGTAAATTTTGATATCAGTAACTTTTTTTTCCTTTTTTATAATTAAAAATTCAAATCAATGTAATTTCTGGTTCTAATTTAACATGGATTACTGCTTTTAATATATGAATCAATGTCTGTGAGCCCCTATGAGCCCAGGTCAGTGGAATCTGTTTTTTTCCTGTGGTGTCCTTGGCCCCTCCAGCTCCCATTACCCTTTCTTTCCCTCTTTCACAGGATTTCCCAAGGACTGCCAAACGTTTGTCTGTGGGTCTCTGCATCTGTTTCCATCAGTTCTGGGTGAAGCCTCTCTGGTATCTATTGAACTAGGCAATGATCTATGAGTATAACAGAGTATCATTAGGAACCATTTCATTGACTTACATTTTCTTTCTTTCTAGTCGTGTTTGGTTCTATCCTAGGCCTCCTGGCTGTCCAGTCTCTGAGTCCTAGCCCTGCAGGCATTGTCAGGAGTGGGCTCCCTCGCATCGTATGGCTCTTAAGCTGGACCAGTCATTGGCTGGCCACTCCCATAATTTCTGAGCCACTTTTGTTCCAGCATATCTTGTGACCTGGGCTCTCTGCACGTGTGTTGCAGTTTGTGACTTTGTCTTCTTGCAAGACTCCTGGCAGAGGAGGTGGGGGCTGTCTCTGATTCTGTTTCTTGCTCTTGGGGGACATTTTTTCCTGCTGGGTTGCCTCATCTAGCCTTAGTTTGAGAGAAGATGCCTGGTCTTGCTGCAACTTGATATTCCATAGCTGTCTGATATACATGGAGGGAGTGGATGGGGAGAAGGGATGGGGTGGGGGACAGGGACTGGGAGGAGGGGAGTGAGGGAGAGGGAACTGTGACTGGTCTTTGAAAACTTAATTTATTGATTAATTAATTAATAAAAATGTAAAAGAAGTACAAAGTTTGTAACATTTACATCATTGTTTTGCTGTAGTGACAACATAGCAAAAAGCAATGCAAAATCCATAGCTTAACTCTAGGTAGTTTTCCAAACCTTCATTTCCACCATTTAGAAAGTTCAATTGTAATATTTCTAGCATTTGTGACTAAAAAAGTACATTTTAATCCATTTTACATAATATGAAAATGTTAGAGAATTCATTGTGTGATTTACAATGAAATGTTCATTAATTCTAAGGCATGGTTTGTCAGTGTGAGACAACAACTCTGAAATATTTTCATCAGAGGACACTAGCAGACCTCCATCTGTGCAAATTCAAGGATGAGGCATTCTGGAAATGTCCCAAGTCTTGAAGAAGCAGGCATGAACCGACACATAAACCTCCAGTGCACACAGTCTAAGCCTGATGCTTACTTGTTGCGTCTATGTTGAGTAAATCTCTGTAACTTTTACTTGTATCTTGGCAATATATTATAACACATCGTGTAGGATGCATGTTTCTTTCACTAAACCATTTGAAATTGAATAGATTCTTAGTCAATGTTTAGACTTACTTTTCCTGTTTCTTCAGTCATGTGACTGCTTGTTCATAATACTAAAGTTTTGAAGGAAGCATTAATTGAGGCATGTTTTTAAAGCTTATTTTTCTTCTATATTCGTGGACGTATATCCGAAAGATTATATAAACCACATTATGTAACAACTTCATATTTTGCCTATCAGTGAGATCACATAATATTTGTATTTTGTGCCTGGCTTCTTTCATGTAGTGTGCCATCCTCCAGAGTCATATTGCTACTACAAATGGCAGGATTTCCATCACTTTTTAAGGATGGATGATATTTCATGTATATATATATATATATATATATATATATATATATATATATATATATGTCACAGATATGTACATGTGTCAGATCTGCTTTATTCATACATCCATTGACAGTCATTTGGGCCACCTCTGCTCCTTGTCTCTTGTTAGGAATGCCAAGACTAACCTGGGAGTCCTAGCAGTATTTCAAGACACCCATTTTATTTCATTTCATTATGTGCCCAGATGCAGGACAGCTGAATCATATACTCCACCTGTTCTTAGCTTCCATGAACGTTTGTACTCCTAGATTTCACAATTTGTAGTTCCACAACATGGTACACAGGTTCCTTTTCGCTAATGTCTCAACCAATCTTGTTGTCTGCTGATACTCTGTTAGAACTTTACATCTCCACGAGGTTGTATTTGGTTGTAGATGTGCTTCTCATCTCTTGTGCATGTTATATTGAACATATTGAGGGTCATAGGTGTGTTAGTGATGGCTACAGGCAGAATGAAGGGAAGCTGGTTCCCCCAGTCCAACTCTCACAGATGCTACCCATCACTTCATGATGTGTCCTACAATACGTATGTTACAATCCATCTTTTCACAGTAATAATTCCCCAGATAAATTGAATTTGGCATGAATCAAAGAAACATGAGTAAGTTGCATCCTTCTGTTTTTATGAATGTTTATGGATAAAGCACAAACCAACTATATGAACCAATATGTTTTACTATGGCTACAATTCGCTTCGCTTCACACACACACACACACACATGTATATATATGTATGTATGTATGTATATATATATATATATATATATATATATATGTTCTCCAAACCAATTTATAAATTCACATCTGGAATCATTAGTATTTGTACTGTACATGACATTAGGTATGGGAGAGAGACAGAGGAGTGGTAAGGAAGACTTCAGCAGGTAGTAACCACTTTGTAAACAGAACTGGGTGACTGGGTTGGGGTCTGAGCTGAGTCTGAAGGTAGATATTTGTTATTAAGCTTGAAACCAGGCTGTGAATTCACTAAGTATGGCAGTAAGATCTCTGAATTTAATGTACCTTATTCTGTAAATTTGGGGCAAAATGTAGAAATTATCTTATTGTATGCTTCTGGACATAGATATGAATAAATGAAAATAATGTTATGAATTTTAAAAACTGTTTAACGGTTTATTAGAATAGGCACAAAACATAAGAAGATTTATCAATATAATTTCTACCTCATGCTTCATGAGGTCATGACTGGCA
This sequence comes from Peromyscus attwateri, assembly GCA_902168425.1. NCBI lineage: Eukaryota > Metazoa > Chordata > Mammalia > Rodentia > Cricetidae > Peromyscus > Peromyscus attwateri. The sequence continues at coordinate 24,082 of CABHPP010145505.1, forward strand.
GGTGGTGTGGTTCCTGCACAACTTGGGGAAATACATCAAATGCCTATGCAACCCCGGTCACTTCCTAGTGCCTTTGTATTCTGCCTCCGACTTTAGAGAACATGAGTGTGTTCCTACAAGTCTCTGCAAGGTTCTTCAGCTTTTCTTTTCTTTCTTTTTTCCTTCTGTGATCAGCACATCTGCTTGGAACTTTTAGCAGTGATAAGGGTGCATTTGGAGTCTTAAGAGGATCTGCAACTTGAGCTCATACAACACCAAAGTGAATACATGGCATAGTTTTAATACTTGTTTCAAAGCTCATTTTAGCTGTATTTGTCCCTCAGATTAAAGTTTTACTGTCTTAAGAAAAGCCCTAACATCTGTCTGCAATACTGATGTTTTGCCAACTCATAGACAACAGATGTGACAATCCACTGTGAGTCAATGTAAGTCATTTTAGTCTGAGTAGGGACATATCAAAGAAGTGAGGGTTCAGTTATGCAAATTGATGCAATTTTTTTCAAAGAAGAAATTAATTAATTTTTGTGATATACTTTTGATGCTTCAGATAAAAGTGAAGAATCTGCTGAATTTGACATTATGATGTGACACTAATCCACCTATCTGTTTATATTACCTCCTATTTCCACAGGGATTTAAGGAAAAAAATAGCAATGCATCTTGGTTTGGATATTTTCAATGCTTTTTTGTAGGTAAATATGCATAATATAATATGTACATTTTACCTTGAATGTTTGCCTTATCAGGCAGACAAGTTTATTCAATTTGTAAGAAATGTCAAGCTACAAGCTCATTGAAACATAACAGATGAGAGACAAACAAATAGGTCATTGGTCCCAGAATTTCCTTCCTGGTAGTAAGACAGTAGTGACATTAATATATTTATCTACCACTCTATATAGCTACATAGTATTTGTGTTACTAAATATAGAGCATCATGAATTAAATTTAATATTTTTTTCTTTGGATTTTTTTTTTTTTTACTAAATAACAGAGAAAGTATATGTGGAACTATATGAGAATTAGGAAAAATGATCACAGAACTGACTGACTTAGTCAATAGTAAACTAGAGCAATGAAAACATTCATAATATATTTTCTGAATAAATTATAAAAGAAATGTAAATAAATGGCTTAAAATGATGAACAAATGAGATTCAAATGCTTTGGAAAACCTGTTGGCATGGGGGGATGGCTTCCTCCCTAGAGAAAATGATGCTTGGCCGCCATTGGTTGCCCTTAACTCTTTATCTACGGGGAAGGAACTTGTGACATTTCAGTCCATACACCAAGGCATGTGCTCTGGTTTGGTCATTGTTCCAGTCCTGTGACAGGAAGCAATAATAAATATGCAAGAAAATGGCCATGAATCCAAGAGGGATTCTGGGTGACATGAAAAAATATGGAAATTGTGGGAAGGGTAGAAAAGGAAATGATATGAGTACAGTGCAATCATGTACAGAATTCTCCATTAAGTTAAAAAAGCAGGGGGGAAGGGGGGACTCATCCTATAATCCAAGTGTGCAAAAGGTGGAGGCAAGAAGTTCAGAACTCAAGGTCATCTTTTGTTTATACAACAAGTTCAAAGTCAGTCTGAACTAAACAACACCCTAATTTAAAAAAAAATTAAAATGGACTATATCACTAATAATATCAAAATTATTAAATATTACTAAGGAAAGTGTTCTGCACTGAAGTTTGCTGCATTTTATGTATGTTAATTTATTACTATCATCAGATAAAACAGTTGTAATGAATGTAATTTTTGGTTATTATTACAAGATTTCTCATTACTGATTAATATTTGTCTTTGTTTTTGTTTTTTTTTCTTTGAAAATGGTAGGTATTTGGGGATTTCATTTCAGGCCTTTGTAATGATTTTGATTTATGGGATCATAAAAATATATGACCACAAGGTGGCAGTAGCACACAGTGAGCATTCCTTTGGAAGCCTTGGGACCTGTTTCTGGTGGGTGACTACCTTTCAGAACAGTCTTCTTCTCAGAGAGAACAGGACAAGACCACAATCTAGAAGAAACAGAACAAGAGTCATATGGGAAGGAGAAGTCCATAGGCTTAATTCTCTGTTTCTGATTGCTTACTCTCCAGATGGATCATTTGTGGGACATGAAATTATGAAAGAAAGATTTTGAGATTTTAAAATGATCTTGGGATTTCATATTTTTTATAAAGAAAAATTGTTCTATGCTGTTTTACATGGCATGAAAAACAGACAACTCTAGACAAGCAAAGTGTTCTCTTTGCTCCAATTTAAAATAATTACACGTATGTGAATTTGAATTTGGCACCAGCATACCTTTGAGCTAATGGTTCTTCTCTTTAAAGAGTAAAGCAGCTTGAGGGTAGTCAGTATTACAAAGATCAGCTTTCTCCTGTTTACATAGCAGTTGTGTGGCAATTTACATCAAATATTATATAGGCAGGACTTTAAGTTAAACATAACAATAGGAAAATATGCAGAACAATACGTAAATTTAAGTAAGTATAAAAGTCTACATAATTATGTGCCTGCATAATTGTGTATCATTCTTTATTTATCCCCTAGCCTGTAAATTAAAATAATCCATATACCAAATCTTAAAACTAGTAAACAAAGAAGTATCTAAAAAGTATTTGAAGGATGCTATTACATAAGTACTGTGTGTATGTGTGGACATATGTGTATATGATCATTCATACAAGTCAGGGTGCATGTGTACTCACCAATCATGCTATAGCATCATTTGCCAGCATGCTCCAGGGATGCACTTTCCCCCACTTTACCAGTTCCAAGATTACAAACATATGCCCAGCTTTTCACTTGAGTGCTGACAACAAAACATGGTTACTTCAAAATGCACTGCAAACATTTTACATAATGATGTGTCTCTCCTGCCCCTTTGCAAATAATTTTATTTAGAGACTTCTTGTACTTTTTGACTTTATGCCCTTGGGGTCAGTCAACTGGGCTTGACAAAGTTTAGGTGTTTCCTAGAACATATCACTATTATCATATAATCTAGATGCTGGACATTGAAACAGGTTGTGAGAAGCCTTGGTTCCTTCTGGGGGTCTCTCTGTTTGGTTTCTGGAAGTCTCATTTTTGCTATCCTCCTGTAACAATTACTCTGTAAGTGCACATACTTTTCCCCTTCTTCATAAGGACAGAATTCCTCTTGACTGATGACTTTATTCTGACTTCCTGTAATCTTAATGGCCCTTCTGAAAACAGGGTAACATGAACTATTAAAATATTGTAATAATTTACACGTGCGTGGCTCATACATTCAGCAACTGCTACTCAGATATGGAGGCTGCATTAAAACATTGTACTTGGAGAGATAAAATTATTTGATAGGGGTGCATTACTAGAATGAGCCATGAAAGTCACACTCCCACATCTTCTAGTCTGTATTTTCTGCATGGTGATCCAACACAGTGTCAAGACCCACCTTTCTCCCAAAGGATCCATTCCCACCACTGCAGAGTCAGTCTCCCATATCTTCTCCACTAACGTGAACTAGAGTCATGGACCAAAGTCAATATTTTCTCTCCTAAGTTGCTTCTGTTGGGTCTTCCATCACAGTGACGAGAAAAGAAATGGCTACAAGTTCCATACGGATTTGCAAAGGCACAATTCAGTTCCGTCAGCAGTTTAGCTATGTCACTTTCATTTTGGGGGCTACTCAACTCTGATAGACTATAATCTACTTCCTATGTGATTTCACACTTCTAATGGTGTGTGCTATATCCCACACATCGTCTTACATTGAGTTTGAATTCAATGTCCATTAGCTCTTGGGTTTCAGCTCATTTACATCACAGTGCTGCACAGGACTTCAGCCAGAACAGAAAATTAACTTTCATTTAATTTATTATAACAGACATTACAGCGTCTGCTGAATACTCATCTCAGTGATGACACTCATAGCATGTGAAGTGGCCATGCCATTAGGAGAGCCAAATCATGATGAAGACTATGCTTCATTGAAATCAACCAGTTCCATTAAATTATCATGAAGATGAATGAACTGAATAGAGCTTAAAAAAAAAGAGTTGAGATGGCTATAAGTTACTGAAACTTTAGTTCTATGAAAAAATTGTTTTATTATTATTTTTTTTTCTGATTTAAACAAGAGCCAACCTCATAGCATTATATTTAAAATGATCATATATTAAATGTATTCTTCTCTAACAACATTTTATTGATTTAAAACATTATGTTCATATATCTAGCTCTTTTCTGGGATTTTGAAACACAATGTTAAATAAATAAACACACTGGCCTTAAAAAACTCTATTCTATCCCAGATATAGCTAATCATGAACTAAAATTTGGTCCAGAATTCGAGACTGTTTGGTGTCCCTAAAATGTATTTATCAATATTCAGTACATAAAGAGACATTTATACTATTGAATAAACAAGATATATACAACTACTACATTTCAATGAATACATCTTTGTATACATAATATTAATAGATAGAATAATCAAAATAACAATTCAGTTGTGTTTGCTAATTTTAAACAAGAACATGAAGAGCCAGAAGATATATAATTAATAAATTGCATATGCTGGTCTTTGTGCTTGCATATAAGCACTAGGGGAACAAGAATGTTAAATTCATGAGGCTGTCTATTCAAAGGGAGAGACATGTACCTATTTTCCACCCAGAAGTCTGGGGAAGGAGTTGGTGAACAACCTAGTGGCTTTTGAACTACTTGCGTGACCAGGCTACATCAGAATATTCCCAACACTACTACCTTGAGCTTGTTTGTCTCAGTCAATCTACACTGCCAACCTCCCTAGGAACCTTACCTTAAGCCTGTTTTCTCAGTTAATCTATAGAATCTATCTGTATGAAAGATGTCAAATGCACATTACAAAGAATATCAATATAGTCATGTCTTCAGCTTTCTTGTGCACCTGAGATTGAGTTACTTAACACCAGGAGAATTTGTTCCAACTTGTTTAGTGCTTAAATACTCCTAAAATAAACTACTTAAGAGCAGACACTCCAAGTTTGAACACAGGCATTGATTTCTACCTATTCAACACGTAGAGATTTTTCTCTGTAATATTAGGCTAATAATAACCCTTTTCAGGTCCTAGGTATCTTGAGATAATATGGGTCTGATGTATTAAAATTTATATCAATTTCAATGAGGTGAAAGATAGTTATCCTTTTAATGCAGTCTTTCTATGTAATATTTGTAAATGTCTAGTATATATATATATACATATATACATACATATATATATATATATATATATATATATATGCTATCCCATAGATTAAGTCTGCAATGTGTTATCTCCGAAAGAAACATTTAGTACTAACTTTATAGGTTAATGTATAAATGGCAAAGAACATATTGTCTTAGAAAGTATGTTAAATACTTATATTTTTACATGGTACACATTGATATTCCTTTAGTTTTATATGTAATATTTTTAGTATTTTTTTTGTATTTTCATACAATATATATGGGTTATATTCTTTACCTTCCACCTGCTCTTCCCAGACCTTCCACCCACTCCATATTCATTCTCTCTCTTTTAAAAAAAATGCACACTCCTACAAACAAATAAAATTTCATTTTTGTGTTAAGCAACTAAGTGAGTGTCTCTAGAATCATTCATCTTCTGTGATGTAATCCAGACCCAGAAGATAAACATAGCATTTTTCTGCTTAAATGTGGATGCCAGTTTTTAAGGCAAAGATATGTATATTTTACTAGAATTTCTATAGAGGGAGGTAGCTCATAAAAGACAGGGATTATATTCCAAGTAAGAGGGAATTGAATACATTATAATATGCAATACTTTAAAAAATATAAACATATGATTTCTCATTATTGGAGTTAAACTTTACAGATAATAAGGGGGAAGCCAAGGTGGCACAGCCATAACTGAATGGAATGGCAGAAGTCATAAAGCCAGCACAGCTGCTTGACAGAGATCCAGCATAGCTGAGCCACATGATGGCTGCTATGCCACCTTTGGTTTTCATCTCCACCTGTTACATACTTAGGGCACTTTTAATATTTGTACAATTTGAGGATGTTGGATTGATGGAAAATTCCTTATGAATCATTTATGCCTTCTCTCAGGAATGCTGCTTCTAAGCTTACCCAGCAAAGTCCTGAGCATACTATCCCCCACACACACTTTGAGGGAGATGTCCTTATCTACTTGAAGGTCTTCCTTACACTTTGGAGGTTGTGACACATAAAGAAGCCTCAGAGGTCTCTTCATGAGGCTATGAGACATTCTTGAAAACATCTGTCCCTGTACTTACACTGGAACAAGATATTCAAAACGAAGTAAATTCAAAAAGGTCAACAAGATCCAATGGGCTAGAGGAGTTGGCCACAGTTCAGATTACAAAGCTCTTTCCACTGTATACTCAGACAATTATGTGGCATACAACTCTGCCCTACATAGAGACATACTGATGAGCAAAGTATGGAGTGCAAAGATGATAAAAAGTGTAAGATTTTAGGACTTCCCTCTCTTAGAAGTTAGCTCATGTAGAGTCACTACAATGTCATATGACCAAGGAACAACAGAATGCCAAGATTAGACATATAGACAAATTCTATAAAGATATACATGTGAACATTGATTGTATTATATCAGAATTTAAATGATAACTACAGCAGCTTTAGCCTGAGGATTTCTCCTGGGTATTCTGACCACTAAGAGTTAATAATACATTGCTTGAGACATGGAAAAATGCCCAGGGTGGTGGAAGATTTTTTTTGGTCTAGTGTCCTTGAAGCAACCAGAACAACCAGCCTGAGCACAGGCTGTCATATACCCCTAGATTCTCAAAAATTGGGTTATGGGGTTAATGAGTAAGAATGATAACTCTGTTTATTAATAATGTCAAAACTTGAGGGAAAATGATTGGAAATGATAGCTTTGTTCTGTCATAGTTTATTAATGATGACTAAAAGATGAGCAAAAGGGAGTGAAACACATGTCCAAAACCAAAAATGATATGATCTATGTTTTGGAACATCATGAATGTAACCCTGCTAACTAAATTCTGTATAAATAAAGAAACACGCTGGCTGCTAGTCAGTCAGGCTGCAAGATTCTCTAGACTACCATGGCCTGGCTCACTTCTTTCCCCACCGACTCCTTACACTCTCTGCAGGACCCATTCACCACTGGGGATGGCTCCCAGCACCAAGGCTCATGATTTCATTAATGAATTTGAACAGGCAACATCAAGAACCAGGGTTGCTTGAAGAAATGTCTTTAGGGGCAAGGAGGGAAACATCCCATGGGAACACAGTAGATCACTTCATTCCAGAATGTGAGAAATGGGGAAAAACATGAAAGCAAAGCATAACAAATCAAAATGTACATGTACAGTTATAGGAATGTGTGTTTGCCGAGGGGACAAAGAAGCACACTGAAAGAGCTCCACATAGCTAAAGCTAGAACAACTGCTGCTCTGAAGCATCATGTAATTTATAAGACAAATACAAATAATGCAATGACACCGTGCTGACATACAGAAGTAATCACAGCATTGTATGCAATTTGTACAGGAATTTCAATCTCAAGGAGTTGGAGCATAGCTTTTTCTTATATGTGTGTGATGCAAATATATAAGTAAAATGTGGAAAGAGAGAAAACCATAAATTTAAAAAAATATTGTGTAAATCATCCCCAAATCTTTCCCAAACAAATGGCCATTGTCAAGATTAATAATGTATAAGACAAGGTGTATGCTGATAACTGGTATTGATTATATCACATGAGAGAAATAAGATTTCACTGTTGTGGTCTTCCCTCCAAAAGAAAAAGGAATGCTTTAGTTTAAGAGTGAAAATATCAGGTAATGCTTAATGTAGGGGCACTGGACACAGTACCCAAACAGTCCTGTTCAGTTGCTACTCATGGAGGAAAGAAAACTGACAAACTTCAGAAAGTTAATAGGATTATAAACCTCACTAACACGCAAGATTAGAAATTTCTCTTCAGGATTATATTTACAATAACAATTGTTTGAGAGAGGAGATGCTCATGAGATAAGCTCCCTGCAATTTGTTCAGGAGCTTGAGAGGTGTGGGTTTCATGTGTTGTTAGCCACATTGGGGTGAGCTTTGCAGTGAGGCAGCTTCCTTTAATTCACCCATTCTCCCCAAATCTCATTCTTTCACAAAGCAAGACTGAATAGAATCATTGATGAAGTATATTGTCAGTGCCTTATCTGGGTGAATATACATTTGTCCATACATCCTGATGAAAAGTCATACAAAACACGTCTAAAGTGTCACATGTTTTAGTCCATGAAAGTATGAGAATCTTTCATCTCTCACAGGAGATAAAATTCATAAGGTCCTGAATGCAACATTGAATGCTCAGTAAGTGCTAAAAGAAAGAGAAAGAGACATTAGTTAAAAATTAAATGACAATAAGAAGACAAGAGATATAGATAAATATATCATACAACATTTTAGAGTTTAGGATAACTATGTTAAGTTTTTATGATTTTCACTAAACAAATCTTTCTTTTTTTTTTTTGGTTTTTCGAGACAGGGTTTCTCTGTGTAGCTTTGCACCTTTCCTGGAACTCGCTTGGGAGACCAGGCTGGCCTCGAACTCACAGAGATCTGCCTGCCTCTGCCTCCCGAGTGCTGGGATTAAAGGCGTGTGCCACCACTGCCCGGCACAAATCTTTCTTTTTTAGTTGAAGTTACTTTAAATAGTTGTGTTTATTCTCTTATGAGTGTCACTTTACTATTCTTTATAGATTACAATATTTATCTGGTTATTAATGTACTTGTTGCATTAATTTCATTTCAAGAATGTCCATTGTGTAGAATAGAAAGATACTTTGTTACCAATTTCATTAGAATCATTCAGAAGACTGAAAAGTTTTTGCCAGTTCCTTACTATTTTCTGTAGGAAAACATCATATTCTCTAAAAATAAAGATTAACTTAACTTACCTTCTAGATCCTCCAACATGATAGCACATAAAAACAATGAGAGTAAAGTTTTCACCTTGTTCCTGAAATTAGAAGAGAGTTTTTCACCATTGAATATGATGTTCTTTATTGATGTTTTCTGTGCAGCCATTACCAAGATAGATAACTCACCCTTTGATCTAGGCTGTTATATATTTTCCCTAAGTGTTTTCAATCCTTTTAATTGTTTTTCAACCATGTTTTAAGATGACTGGATAGTTTCTCTTTTATTTTACTAATTTACTTACTATATTGACTGTCTCATAATGAACTAACATTGCATTACTTTAGTAAATTCCAGGTGGTTCTGTGTACTAAATCTTTATAGTTTATTGAATAAATTTTGCTACTGTCTCAAAAATTTTGTGCATATATTTTCAAGTTTATTTGTGGTGCATTTACTGTCATTAGGCTAAGATTGGCATCTTGGATTGAGTTAGCAAATATTCAACACCATTCTTTAACATAGACAATGGCATGATGGGTTGGTTTTAATTTCCCTCAAATCACCTGATAAAATAATTTATAACTCCCTCTAGACCTCAAGTTTTCTGTGTTAAGTTTAATTTAAATTCATCAGTCATATTAACTAACATTATCCTTACCTGCTGTAATTGTAATCATAGTTTTCATTTTGATATCTTTGATAGTTTGCTTTTCTAGTTTTGACAGTTTCACAATGCTGTTTAATTTATTGGCATAGAGTGCACAAAATACTCACTTAAGAACTATAAAAGCTCTATAAATTGAAAAATAGGTTTAGGTTCTGAGGACATTGAATACAGTATGGAAACCACAACTATCATCATCCAATTATACCATACCTTCTTTTTTTTCTTTTTTTAATTAAGAATTTTTTTATTTATTTTACATACCAACCACAGATCCCCTTCGTTCCCTTCTCCTGCCCATTTGACATTTGTACAGTAATTATTGGAAATGATAAAACAATCTTAATAAGATGTTATTAAAGAAAAATATTTGCACTGAGGCTTTGTACTTTAATTATACATTACAATATACTTAAATTATACATTAACATATACATATTATGGCATTTAAGAAATATATAATATATATCCACCATTAGAGTACCACAGAAAAGTTTTACTGTCCAAAATTTTCCCTTGTTTCACTCATTAATTTTTCTGTTTTCACCCAGCTTGTTTCATCCATCAATGCCTTGATTGCCTCTGTAGATTTTTTTCAACATCCATATAGTACAAATCATATCATTTGTAGCTTTGTGGGGTAAGATTATTGTAATAAGCAATGTGAATTACAAATTATTTCATGTCTCTTCATGTTTATATGATATTTTTTGTATCATTATAATTGCCTGTATATATGTGTGTGAGTAGAGGTGTCTTATGGCACACCTATCATAGAGGACGAATTACTGGGGTCAGTTCTCTCCTTTCACCATATGGCTCCCAAGGATCAAACCCTAGACCTCAGTCTCTGTAGCAAGTACCTATATACTCTGAAACATCTGCATGGTCTAGTACATTTTCCTTTATCAATATGTAATATTCCATCGTGTGGTTTATTATAATTTGCTACCCAAGAAAATACTAACTTCTTAGAAATTAAAATCAAGAATAAAGTTAACGTTAAAGTTTCATGTGTTTGCATTTGTACAGATTTTGAAAATTCATTTGTGTATTTGGGAGTATGTTTATTCAGGAGTAAGTCTATGGGAAGCCTTAAACAGGAGAACCAAAATGTCCCAAAATGCTAGGACCATTTTCCATTACCACAGTCCAATAAGTGGCTCCAGACGTTGCTTGATCCAATGACACCTCACTTAGAGACAGCTAATTCCAGGCTTATCCTCAGTCACTGACTTTGAGTGCCATGGATATACTTTTTTTTTTTTCTCAAAGGCTGTGACTGCCTGTCATGAACCACATTGTATCTGAAGTGTACAACTTGTCAACATCTGGATATCTATTTCCCCACAACTGCATCTCTGGTGTATCTCTCCTTCTTGTAGAGTTACAGACTGAATTCACTTCTAGCTTTGTACTTAGTCCTCATTCTCAAGACCCTGGGTAGCTCAGTTTGGCACAAACTATCTGCTCTCACCATGGTACCTGTGAGTGGCAGAGGGGAAAAAAGAGGATGCCTTTCCACAGCTGAGTCATGTAATAGCTTTAAATGTAGTGCCACCAAAACATGAAACTGGTTTTGAAGATGGTGAAGGATGTGGGATTTTCCTGGAGATAAGACTGTTGGGTAGCTTTCTAACTTGGTTCACCTCTTGGAAGGGTCTTCTCTTTCTTCAACTTTCTTCAGGTGTCACATTTATTTGAAAGCCAGGTTTGTGCTTGGCTTTGCTTCATTTCTGTACCTCACACAGCCCTTTCCCTGAAGATATTCTATCACTACCTTTATAAATTTCTGGAATTCTTCCTGTCTTTCTCCCATTGTGAAGATTTAATTCTTTTCTTATCCTGGTTTGTCTCCTTCACTGAGTTACCCAGAGGCAGAAGATTTTTTTCCTTCTATAGGCACTATGTTATTACAGTCAGTCATGTCCAAACTTTTTGGCATTGAAACATGTCAGGAGATAAAAAGTTTATCCTTCAGAGCTACACAATCAAGTAACAGAGAAAAAAATCACAGAAATGCCTCATAGTATTTTAAGTATGTTTATGAATTTGCATTGAGCCCCATTCATGAAAAGGCTTGCCCTTATATAGCAGCACGTGATGTGCAGGTCACAGATTGAATGTGCCTGATAGCATAGGTCTATTTATAATGTGTGACAGAAACCTTGCCCTTCAACATTTAAAGAATATTGTGTTGAAGCTTGGAAATCTGTGCTAGATAGGAAACCTTAGTTTTTGTTTTGTAATCATAATGAAAATAATGGTAGAGTATGAAGAGATTTAGAAGCTGATGACCACGGTCATGAAAGAGGTGACATAGGTGTGCATTCAAATGCAAATTGTTCTATTTTTATAGGTTGATTTTGAACAGCAAATAAGTTTAAATGTATTTTTAAGTAAGTCCAAAGTTTCTTCACTGATAGTTTTTAACTCATTTTTATTTTGCTTGCTGTTCAAAGTTTGTGGTTCTCATATTTTATTTTTTTATTTAAATCAAGATTTTTCAAACAAAATTATTTTTTAACATTTATAGTGTTTTTGCCTATATCTTAATTTATTATAAATTTGTGTCAGGAAAGTACCTATTTGCCAATCATATTAGAGAGGTAGCCTTAAGAACCATTAAGAAATAAGTATCTGAAAATATTTCAGTTCTTCCTCTCTCTTTCGTGTGTGTGTGTGTGTGTGTGTGTGTGTGTGTGTGTGTGTGTGTGTATGTTGGGTGCAATGTCAATGCTCCTTGATGTAGGTTGCAAATATTTATTATTCTTTACTTCCTGCTTTGTCGAGTGTACTAGACCAGGAAGAATTTATAAAATATATTGTCTTAAGTTTTATGGGCATGAGCATAGACTGGTGCACGGTTTGTGAAATATGAGGGGATCTTCCAGTGCCCCCTATGTCCATGTCAACTTCAATTTTTCTTTTTTGTGTTCTTGAATATCCTTTTGTTAACTCCAACTGGTAATTCCACCTTAAATAACTGCAGCGTTAGACAATAGCTACTAATTACTTTTGACAAATTCTCTGCAGGTAAGACTATGGTCATAGAACGCTCAGAATCAAGCAAAACCAAAAGAAATACTGGAAAGAAAATATGTCAGCAATGGCAAGTCTAATCTCATGGACTATGATAATTAAATTGCATTAGATCTCTGAGATGAAACATTAGAGAACTCAGATGTTTGTTCCCCCTTCATCATTTCTAGGGGATAATATTTTCTCCCTTGTGTCTGCTGATTTTCAAGCCTGCCATGAAAGCAGATACATGAGGAATGGATCAGAATCACTTAAAATAATTCAATACCTGTTATTCACAGATAAGTTCTTTAATATATCTCCTCTAAATATTTTTCCAGGCTTTCAAAATATCTATTGTAACATTTATATGTCAAGTTATCTGTTCTTTCTAAAGGAGGAATATGTTTTCATAAGTGTTTGCACTGCTATTCCAACAGCTGGTCCCCAGACATTGTTTGATGTGTTTTGCACAACTTAGCTGTCTTCGTATTATATCCAAACAACACTTGACCCAATTATAATAAAAGGTTGCCCTGTTCAGCACTTTTCAGATATGAGAGGAAAACGTGAGCTTGATATTAGTTCACACTTCAGAACAATGCTGTCAGCAGAAATCGGGCTACAGGAGGTAGAGTGTGATAAGTCTTCTATTATGAGTATTATTCCAGGAGGACATTAGATGCTAAGAAAACACATGACTTTAGGCCACGAGAACCCCAGTGACTGCCAAGTTGGAGCTCATCTGAGTTTCAGGAGTGGCACTTGATACCCTTGCAATACTGAGATAGACGTGAAAGAATACAGTTAAATCAGACGCCCCAACTTATTTTAACATGGTAAAGAGAGTTGTTTGGCATCTGGAAAGTAGAAGCAGAGAAAAAGTGAGAAATTACTGATACCCAATTTGCAGTCCCTTGTGTCATTTATTTTACAACACATTTTAAATATACTTTAAATTGTTGACATAAATAGAATCTAGTGCCTTGGCTGGTAAGAAAATATTTAAAAGAATCCCCTTACCATGTTGAGTAATTAGAAATATCCTAGAACTGTAAGAAAAAAATATTTTATGAAGAAGTTTTAGTTTTGATAAATATTAGCAGGTTGCTTAAACTAAAACAATAAACTCAAATGAATTTTAAAACGTCACTAATTCCTGTTACATATAAATGTCAACATTATTTTAATACATTAAAATTAATTTTACTACTTAACATGGCCTTTACTAATATTTTACTTCTCAAATATCAGAGAATAAGTTATCTATGAGTGTAGTATTTATTGTTTCATGTTATTTTAAACATATTGGTACCAAGGAAGAGCTCCATGTTAGGTTAAACAATCCCAGGTTGTTGGCCCTAAGATATTTGATGATGTGACCAACTAAAAATAGTGTTAATGGGATGCAGAGTTGCATAACTATATTTCAAATATATGTAGCAATAATGATTAAAGAAAAAGTCTTGAAGTTGAGAAGGGAGAAATGTAGTTATAATCTCAGGAAGGAAGGAAGGAAGGAAGGAAGGAAGCAAGGAAGGAAGGAAGGAAGGAAGGAAGACAGTAAGAAAGAAAGAAAGAAAGAAAGAAAGAAAGAAAGAAAGAAAGAAAGAAAGAAAGAAAGAGAATAGTAGTTAGAAGGCTGAGGCTGTGGTTTAGTTGTAGAGAGCCTGTCTGTCTGGTTAGTGTAATGCCATAGTTTTGGTCCCCCAGCTGTAAAAAGTTGTCTTGAGAGCATAATAGGTGGATGTATATTTGAGTTTTCTGTTACTCAATGAGTCAATACTAGCTGTTACTTTTTCTTTTGGGAAGAACTATTCTGATTTCACATAAAAATTCAATAATAAGAGAACATTGAATTTTACATTTTCTATTGTTTGCTCAATTAATTAATTAATTAATTTTCCACTAGGAATTAAATTCAGTGACTCACACATATGAGGTAAATATTCTACCAATAAGCCACATAGACCAATGCTATCTCTAGAAAGCATATTCCTGGTAGTCTCAAGACCCAGTGTTTTCTGTCTTATAATTTCAATAAATCATGAGTATTATAATATTTTACAGAAATGGTTATTTCATTCTAATTGATATATAACTAATTTTCTTACATAGGTCTTATTCAAAATAACTCTCAGATTATTTTATATCTGATTATTAGTATAGACTATTTCAGATTGATTATCAACAATAGAAATTTAATTGCAATAATTGTATAATTAGAAATCAGTATGACATATTCAGGAGACATAGAAAGCTCTATGTGTGGACAAGAGCCTTTTAAAAATATTTCTTTTTTTGAGATTATAATATGATTGTATCATTTCTCCCTTCCCTTTCCACCTCCAAACCCTCTTATATACCTCACCTTCTCATCTTTCAAATTCAGGCCTCCATTTTTTATGAAGAATTATTACATACATATATATTCATGAATACAATCTTTCCAGTCTGTAAAATGTTATTTGTGTGTTTGTTTTCAGGACTGACAAGTGGTGTTGGATAACCAATTGGTGTGTTCTTCTCTGAAGAAGACTATTTCTCTCATTCTCAGCACTCCTGAGCAGCTTGTATTTCTTTGTGCAGGGTTGAGTCCTCGGGGATTTTCCCTATCCTCTTTAGCATATCTATCAGTGTTGTCCTTGTTGAGGTCATGTGTAGGCAATTATGATGGTAAGACTTTAATGGTATAGCATGTAACTTTCTTAAGAGACACAATCTCACAGCAAAATTTCTGTTCCTCTGGCTCTTAATATCTTTCAGCCTACTCTTTTGCAATTTGCTTGTTTTATTATTATTATTTTTAAAATTATCATTATTTAAATTTTTAATTAATTTTATACACCAACCACAGATCGCTCCACCTGCTTCCCCCAGTCTTCCCCACCCCAGACCAACCCCTTATCCCCTCCTCCAAAATGGTAAGGCCTCTCATGGGGAGTCAGCAAAGCCTGGTATATTCACTTGAGGCAGGATCAAACCCCTTTCCCCTGCATCAAAGCTGAACAAGATATCCCACCATAGATAATAGGCTCTATCCCTGGTGTGTGAGCTGGCTCTCTGGAGCTCATTACCAATGTTGCCTGTTTTTAAGTTGTCTTCTTTACTAGTAAAGAGCAGGTAGACACTAACACTCCTTGGACGCTAATAGGATGCAAGTGTTATTCATGTGAAGTCTACCAACATGACCTGATAGAATCACAATTCCATTTCAAATACATAACCATTTAATACTCTCACTTTGGGAGCTACAGTTTCAAAGTTAGGATTTTAAGTAGGCTTAAACACTCAGTAAATAAAGAGTAATTGCTGCTATAAATACAGTGTATATTATTGTTATAAAATATTTTTAAAAAATCTACAATGAACTATGTAATATAAGACATAATGAAAGATTTAAATAAATAACAAAGATTCTAACACTAAAGACAAATCTGTAAAATAATAAATAACTAATTAAATGATTGTTAGCTATGTAGAACCCAGAAGTTGCATAAGCTAACAGAATAAAAATACCAGTCAAGTAAAAAAAGATAATTCAAAGGTATCACTGAATAAAAACTCAATAAACTTATTAAAATATTCAAGTTATCTACTGTTCCACAAAGCAAAATTTAGGCAAGAAATACATAAGAACTTTTACAGATGTGTTTGAGTCTGCAAATGAATGGTTTATATGTGTATGTTTGTGTTTGTTTTAGTATTAGTTTCAGTGTGTGTGTGTGTGTGTGTGTGTGTGTGTGTGTGTGTGTGTGTCTGTGTCTGTGTCTGTCTGTCTGTCTGTCTGTCTGTATATATGTTTGAGTTGCATCTTCAGGCTTATCTTACAGGTATTTGGAGAAAAGAAAGAATTCATTGCCTTTGCAATTTAGAAGAAATAGTTACCAGTATGGCCATAAATTTGTTTAGTATCAAGACAGCTATTGCAACCTCCTTCGATGGTTTCTGTGACCCTGATTCCATCCTTCACAAACACTTCTGTATAGAATTCCTCAAGATTGTAATAGGATGAGAAGAAACATAAGGAGTAATTTTAAAATTAATTTCTGAACTTCAAAGGATCCCAAATGCTATACTGGACAAGACTGTCAGGTGTCTTTCCTTAGGAATGTAGAAAACACCAAACATTCTCCAGGTGACTTTTGGCTTCATTGTTTAACTAAAAGAAAATTAGGTTCTTAGAGAAGACAAGCATGAAACATCTAGGTGGGGCTTCCATCAAAAAATCCTGAACTCTAATGTAGGTATCTTTCCATGAGTCATTGCGACTGAAGATTTTGTTTGCTGTAACTCCTTTGAAAGTCAAATTTTATGGAAATATCTCACTCTTCTGTATTATGAATGATTGGGTCAGTAAATCTCAAAGGCAACATGCAATTTAACAATTTTGATTCTGTCCACTTGACAGGTACCTAGATTTAAGTCAAAGCATTAAACATTAGGACATATTGGTCTTGATAAACAAGAGTTTTAATCAAGGAATTTACAAAATTATATAACAAATGACAGCAGCAGTTTGGGAGATATAAGTAGCACTTAAATTAGATAGTCATTCATCAAAGAGTGAAATATAAACTTGGAAGAAAATAATTTATTTACCTAATATTCTCTGGAGGAAAATGACTTCACAAAGCAGCATAACTCACAAACTAATAAGATAGCTCCTAGCACCACAGTACACCAGTGGCTAAGCTGAGAACCATCAAGATGCATGAAATTGCCTTGTCAGATGATGGATAAAGGGATTAAAAAGTTCAGAAAAGTGGACTTGCTAGAGTGGATTTAATATGTGCAGCCACAAGGCACAAAGGATGATGGGGTTCCTTAGGATGGACCTGAGGACATGTGATCCATCAAAGACACACAATGTCCTGGTATGAAAGGCAACGTATCACCAAAATGTTCAAAGATGACTTTGTGGTACAAAGCTTGAGGGAAGAAAGGCAGTTGCAGAACTTCTCAGCTTGATTACTGAACACACTGGGCTTGGAAGAACTTTGAAAACATTACAGTTCTGTGTGGCAAGACTTAACCAACAACAATAATGAAATGTTTAGTCACAAATGGTGTAGTAACTATTTCAGTCTGGGTAGCAGCCCCAAGCACCAATTCAATAAGACCTTTCATTGGTGGTTAATTGAACATGACATCCTTAGGTGTATAATATATTGATGGAAAACTAATTCACTTTGTTGCTTAAACCAATAGAAATAATAGTTGTGCTACAAAGGTTGTGAAGGATGTAATTTTAATGAAATATTATCTTTGCATAGCTACTAACAATTTCTTGTTAAGACTGAGGCATATTGAATACACAGTAGTTTTCTCAAACTATGTTTGTTAATTTTTGTCAACTTCACACAAACTAGAGTCACTTGGGAAGGTGACCTTAGTTGAGGAGTTACCTCTATCACATTGTCCTGTAAGCAAGTTTGTGGATGAATTTTCTTGATCATCAGTTAGTAATGATTAATGGGAAATGGCCTACCCACTGTGGGCAGTACCTTACCTGGGCAAGTGGTCCTGGGTTGTATAAGAAAGCAAGGTGATCAAGCCACAGGAAGCAAGCTAGTAAGCACCTTTTCTCCATGCTCTCTGCTTCTGT
Source organism: Peromyscus attwateri (assembly GCA_902168425.1). Lineage (NCBI taxonomy): Eukaryota > Metazoa > Chordata > Mammalia > Rodentia > Cricetidae > Peromyscus > Peromyscus attwateri. Next base: position 42,313 of record CABHPP010145505.1, read on the forward strand.
TCCTGCTGTGAGTTTCTGCCTTGGTTTGCCTCAATGATATATTTTGATTGAAGTATTTAAGTCAAATAATCCTTTCACAACCAAGTTAGTTCTGTGATGTGTTTATCACAGCAACAGAAATCAAAGTGGGACACAAAGTGATGCTTTTGCATTATGGTACATGTACATATTAACTACTTCATTATTCATCCAAAGTAAAAATGCATTTACTTAGCTGTACACTAAGAAAACAGACTGCACACATACTTCTACCACTACTGCACTATTAGTGAGTCAATACTTTGAAGCATTGTCAAATCCTTCTTATCCTTGGAAGCACTTGGGAAACTGATCATCAAACACTGTACACAAATAATGTGTGGTCACATTATGAACTCTGAATTATTAATTGCCATTCAGACATTTGGAAGTTAGCTCAGTTTCTGATGGATTCCTTGGTTGTGAGAGAAAACTTCCACCAATTGAAAACTTGGTGGGATCACCTAAAACTGCTGATTCATAATAAAACTCCTTATGGCCAAACACCCTAACTGTCATGCTAGAAATCTCACCCAATGTCTGAGGGAACCAGATGCAGAGATCCACTGCCAGGCCATAGGTGGAGCTCCAGGAGTCCAATTGGCAAGAAAGAGGAGGGATTGTATGAGCGAGAATTGTTGAGACCAAGATTGGAAAAAGCACAGGGGCGAATAGCCAAGCAAATGGAAACACATGAACTATGAACCAATAGCTGAGGAGCCCCCAACTGAATCAGGCCCTCTGGATAAGTGAGACAGTTGATTAGCTTGAACTGTTTGGGAGGCCCCCAGGCACCAGGACCTGTTCTTAGTGCATGAGCTGGCTATTTGGAACCTGGGGCTTATGCAGGGACACTTCCCTCAGCCTGGGAGGAGGAGACTGGACCTGCCTGGCCTGGATCTACCAGGTTGAGCTGAATCCCCAGGGGAGTCTTTGCCCTGGAGGAGATGGGAATGGGGGATGGGCTGGGGGAAGGTGGGAAGAGGGGACAGGAGGGGGGAGGACAGGGGAATCCATGGCTGATATGTAAAATTAAATTAAATTATAAAATAAAAAAAATTTAAAAAAGATTTTTCATTAAAATCATATCCTATAGGTGTGGGGACGAGTAGATGACTTACATCATATCTAACTTACCTTAAAACTTCCAAGATGGTTACTTTGATTCGATTTCAACTTAAAATTTCCAGTGTTTACTTTACATAAACAAAGGAACCTTTGGAAGTTGGTGGTAAAGTGGTATCAGTTACATACAGTGTTTGTCCTAACATCCTTTGTAGGACAGATGTTGGAGCAGACTTTATGTACCTTTTATACAGCACATGCATTGTTTTGTTTTTAATTGGAAAACAATAGTTTCAGAAAGAATACTTATTCACGTAAGATGGCAATGCTTTTTAACATTTTTCTCTCAGGCTATGTTAACTTCTCTTCCATCTGCTATAACGTAGTCCAGAATGATTTGAAATATCAAGACCTTTCAGAGAGCATATTGGGAATCCACTTCATTGAGAACAGCATGGTGATCTGGTCAAATGGCTCACAGCATGAAGATGGGAGGTGAAAGCAGTTTACAACATGGGCAGAGTGGCTGTTGGCAGAGATACAAGCCAATAGTCTGGATTCCTACTAACCTTCAAGAGGCAGCCAAGTTGAGAGTAGAGCAGCTCAAAAAATATAAGAGGCTTCAAAAAAAGTTATTCTGTTCTACAGAGAGCAGCATATTCAGCAACAAAGATATCTGCTGAGATTAGTCTATTAGAAAAAGAAACATATGTATCTAAGAAGAATTTGAAAGAATAGGAGCTATTTACTCAGTTGTCAAATATCTAAATTCATAGTTAGACGCTATATAATGTGCATACAATGTGAATTCTGAAGAATTAGATCTAGCAGGAACCAAGAAGGTAAGATATTTTTGATTATAAATATATAAGAATCTGTTTTGACACTAAAAATTACCAAGTACTTGAATTTTCTTGTACTAAAGTTCCTTAAATTGAAAATAAAGCAGCCTATTTGTTACATTTATTTTTCCAGGGCGGTGGTGGCGCACGCCTTTAATCCCAGCACTTGGGAGGCAGAGCCAGGCGGATCTCTGAGTTCGAGGCCAGCCTGGGCTACCAAGTGAGTTCCAGGAAAGGCACAAAGCTACACAGAGAAACCCTGTCTCGAAAAAAAAAAAAAAAACCATTTATTTTTCCAGTATTTTTGTATAGAATTCAAACATAGTTTTTCTTCTTGTTTTAAAAATGGATTTTATAGTTGGGGTGCTTAAATTCATAGGTCATCTTGCCTGAAAGATATATGGTTGTTTTAAATTTAACTTAAACTTTTGAGAACTTCACATATGAGCACTATATTTACAATATTACCACTTGCCCCCTCCACCCTCCATCTTCTGCCTATACCACCCACTCTCACTTATATTCATTACTATTGTTTCAAACACACACACAGACACACACACACACACACACACACACACACACACACGCACACGCACATGCACATGTATATGCCACTATTTTAGAGCCTACTTAATTTTTATTCAGATTGACACAAATTAGAGTATACATCTTGATGATAGTAAGTTTGGTGCTGTGTGAATCTCCATCACCACATGAGTCAATTCCAGATGTATATGTGTTATAGTTTGCTTTCTATTGCTCTATAATACCATGACTAAAAGTACCTTGGGAGGAAAGGGTTTATTTGGTTTACGCATCCCAGGTCAAAATCCATCAGTGAGAGAAGTCAAGGCAGGAACTAAAGGCAAGAATATTCAGACAGGAACTGAAGCCAGAACCAAGGGGGAAATGCTGCTTACTGGTTTGCTCCTGATAGATTGCTTAATTTGCTTTCTTATTCAACCCAGGACTATCTACTAAGTTGTGGCACCAGCCACAGTTGGCTGGGACCTCCCACATGAATCACTGATCAAGAAAATTGCCCACATATTTTCTCAAAACCCTATCGGATTTTTCTAAATGGGGACTCCCTCTTCCCAGATGACCAAAAGTTTGTGTCAAGTTGACAAACTTAAGCAGCACAACATGTATCTGAACACATATCTATACAGATCTGCATTCATCATTTACTTATTTTCCAACATCTGCCTACCTATCATCCATCATCTATCTAGTATCAACAATCAACACTATATTTCCTGGTTTCAATAATTGTGACAAATGCATTAGATATTAGCTTTTCAGGAGAAAAGATTCTTTTGTAGAGAGCAGTGTTGAGCTTCCTGTTCAAGAGTAGTGTTCCTTTATGTTGTCTTAGTTGGCTATCAGGGTTTCTTGGTAAGGTTACAGCTCAACATTTCAGAAAAACACCTTGCCTGGTATTAGAATCCTAGTCAAATACTCTTTGATGCCCTCAACTCAAGAATAGTGGATTTATGTTTGCTTGTGTGCTGTGATAATCATTTATTGGAGAAAATAAATAATACAGACCATCCCACAACACTTCCCCCCCCCCTTTTTTTTCTCTTTTCTTTTCTTTTTTTTTTAGAAGGTTTTAACTTTTACACATCTCCAAAGCCAGCTTGGTATATTTGGGAATTTGGGCGTAGCTTCTCTTACTACTTCCTGCTGGAGGGGGGCACTGTATCTTGTGGGGACACAAAGAAAATTTTAGGATTATGGAGTAGTCCATGAGGCTGTATTGTCTGAGCCAGTTGCCTTCACCGTTCTGGATGTTGGATCATCTGGGCCATGGTGTCATCAGAGACCTTTCAGGGAGTCTTGGCTGGTAAAACCTGATGTATCTTAATCTGGAACAAATCCATAACCTCTGGCTTTCTGTGGAAACAAGGGCAGAGCTTCCTTTCCAAAGCAACATATCCTTACATCCAAATTTTGAAGTCAAGGTACCTTTAAAATATACGTTTTTGCATAACTCAACAGCTTTTGCAATCAAATGTTTTTCTTCAGTTACGAATATCAAAGAGAACATAATCAAGATTCTCTGTGTGGTAGCCATCTTTACGTGGGTTATTTTTTATATTACCTTGAGCCTATTGCTTGAAACTGCAGCATTCTAAGACTGAAATGGCGCTGTGGCTGCTGGCTCTGCCCACCTCAGCTTCCCAGCATGGCGGTGATACATTTACCTCCGGCTCTGGGAGCCTTTGTGGGTCTATGCTTCTATCAAAGCAGCATGTAGCCCAGAAACCTCTTTTTTTGTTTTGTACTAGCAAAGGCTAAATCCACCACACAGCTTAATGTGCCCCTTGCAGACGCCTTATTCCCGCCATACTGTTGGTCAAACACTCACGCCAGGAACCCGCCATACAGTAGCTCAAGCCCGCAGGCTGCAGCTAACTTGAGAGAGACAACTAGGAAGCATTTTAGCTCCGTTTTAGAATCTTCTTTTTACGTGTTCTCAGGTTTTAAGTGGAAATTCCTGCCCCACGTTATGGCGCCATTTGGTGCTAGAGTTTTCCTGCCTGGCCCACAGTCAGGACAAATGTCTGTCACCCGCCAGTCCCACAGCCGCTCAGACCCAACCAAGTAAACACAGAGACTTATATTGCTTACAAACTGTATGGCTGTGGCAGGCTTCTTGCTAACTGTTCTTATATCTTAAATTAATCCATTTTTATAAATCTATACCTTGCCACATGGCTCGTGGCTTACCGGCATCTTCACATGCTGCTTGTCATGGCGGCAGCTGGCAGTGTCTCTTTGCCTCAGCCTTCCACTTCCCAGAATTCTCCTCTCTGTTAGTCCTGCCTATACTCCCTTCCTGGCCACAGGCCAATCAGTGTTTTATTTATTGACCAATCAGAGCAATTTGACATACAGACCATCCCACAGCAAGGCTGAAAGGAATCTTATCAAATGAATAGCCAGCATAAATGCTGAAAGCAGCACTCAGGTATTGACTGATAATGTTTCCTTGTTACCTGGGTGGGGGTCACTTAGCGTCAGTTAGTTGGAGTCAGTGACTTAAGCCCTGGTATACGTGTCCCTCGTTCCTTCGCCTTGTGATATTTTCTGAGCTGTTCAATAAAAGAGAGCTAAGACCTTGTTTAGGGACACACACACACACACACACACACACACACGCACACGCACACGCACACGCACACGCACACAGAGAGAGAGACAGAGAGAGAGAGACATAGAGAGAGAGACAGACAGAGAGAGACAGAGAGACAGAGAGAATCACAGGAATAGACACAGACAGAGGCACAGGGATAGATTTACAAGATAGTATTTGGGCAGGCACATATTCAGACTTAAAAGGCAGAAAGGAGTGATGGAATGGACAGAGAGAATGAAGCAGAGAATTCAAATGTGGGCTGGGGCTTGGTTAAATTATACCATGTGGAAGTGCTCTGGTTTCTTCACTGATGTGACACGGACAAGTCATTAGTGACACGGAGTTCATCATTAATATGTTCAAACTGACTACAGATATATATTCTTCAACTGAAAATTGTATACATTTTAATGCCAGTGACTAAAAACAATACCCGAGAGATATATATATCTCAAAATATAATTTAAAAGATTTACAGATCAAACTTGAATTGTTTTCTTGTGTAAACATCAGTATTTCTCAATAAATTTTATCATGGGAATTTATCTATAAAGCCAAGAAATCATGGGCTGAGAAACTGAAGAGTCAGTAAATTGAAGTTATCTTCTCCTTTGTTAATAGTCCATGTTTCTTTAGGGCACAGAATAATTCCTTTTTTTAAGGCCTTCTCTCTAATATTTTCCTTAAAATAATAATAAAAAAAACATTGACAGCACCATGATTCATATCATATTGCTGAATAATTAATTCAGAAATTTCATGAGTAAGTCACTTCTACACTGCATTGACTGTATGGATATCTGTAGGATACAATTACTCCCTGTACAAAAAAAAAAATAAATAAATTTTGAAGAATTTCTGAAGAGTTCCATGTGAAATCCAATTACCTAATTTTCAAAAAAATTAATATTTTACATTCATATTTACTTGGTGAAATGTAGCACAGTAAACTAGGATCTCACTGAATAATTTATCTTCATTTAAAAACATTTTTGAGATATAGCAAGATATTTGATTTAGACAAAAAAACATTTTCTTTACTGCTTATCATCTTGTATCTAATGAAATAGAATATTAGCAATAACTTAGTGGATGATGAATAGTTTGATAGAAATAATGCCATTTTTAAATACAATTTCTTTCTCCTTAATTACTAAAAATAGTTTATTTTTTCTTCAATTTGTTAATAAGTCATTACCTCAAACAACAAATCAGTTCTTTAAATCATATGATTTATTTCAAAAATACTTAAGAAAATTTTACCTATTATCCTCAACAGCAAATCACATTATACTAATACAGAATATATGCTATAAATAGTTTAAAACCAGACATTCTTGAAAGATTCTGCAATTTTTAGTAAAATATATTTGACATTTGTAGATAAAATTGCAGATGCTACCAAGGCCTTTTCTCTCTTGAAATACTAAACTCTAGTTTAGTGCAACAATATCTTTGAGTTTCACTGTCCATTTATTGCAAGGATTCCATTTATCTTCCTCCGTGTACCCTGTGAACCGGACTCCATTGCCAGTTGACTGGTAGCAGAATTTCCCTGGGTAGCTGCTCCTCTGCTCCAGTTTCCCAGTAGTGTCACTAGAGAGAAATGACTCTGTGTTCTGGTGAAGAAAACACCCTCTGATAAATTGAATCATCCATACAAAGATACAATTCTCATGAATACAAAACAGTAACCATCTGTATTGTAGATGTATATACACAGCTGATATTCTCAAGGCATAGTGTCTTTTCCTCCGATACAGTATCTATATTCATTGTATATATAAAAGAATTTATTCATTATTAGGCAAATTTTAAAATGTTGAAGTTTTTTTTTCTATTGATCATTCTTCTTTTTAGCAGAGATTGTATTTGATTATAATTGCACATGTACTAAGATGCAATATACAAACTGACCGAGGAGAAGCATTATTTGAGACAATATTTCCTTCTAAAACTTTGGGAGGAACCCCATGGGATAGTTAAACATGTAATAGTGCTACTATAAAGCCTGACAACCTGGGTTCAATCCTCAGATTCTAGTGGTGGAAGAACAGAATTGAGTCTTTCAAGATGTCCCGTGACCCACACTCAAGTGCTTGGAATATAGGCATATATACTTACTTAAATAGACACACACACTCATGTACACACACAAACACACACACACACACACACACACACACACACACACACACACACACACTCACACCAAGATAAAGGGCAGGGGAGTTAGCTCAACTGTTAAGAGCACATGCCACTCTTTCTGAGGACTGGAGTTTGATTCCCAGTACTCATGTCAGGGAGATTACACTT
>CABHPP010145506.1:0-12347 GCA_902168425.1 Peromyscus attwateri
TCCAGATTCACAGACTACTCAAGCAAAGACTTGAGACAAGCCCTGCACTTTCCCATTATGCAGATACTGGACAAATGATACAACTAACTCTCTCAGGACTTGACAATTAACCCAAAAATTTTCCTTTCAGGATTCCCTAAAGATGTCTTCACCCCCAGAAAGCAGGAAGTAATTTTAAGAACATGACGCCCACAGAGGTTCCCAAGAGGTGGGGTGGGTGTTTTTTCATTGTTTCATTGCCATTGTTTATTATGGTTGATTACAAGTTATTCATTGCTAATAGTAAAAAAGCTAAACAAAGGAAATTAGATACAAAGTTCTTGTTTAAAAAAAGAAAAAGAAAAAAGAAGATATAGAAAAGGGTAGATCATTGAATTTACTCTGAAAAAAGGGAAGATAGAGAAATGATAAGATAAAAGGTAGATTTTGGATCTACTCAAAAAAAGAGAATATGGATATGATAAGATAAAAAAGGGAGGTTTTGAATCTACTTTTAAAAAGAACTACTTGTTTAAATAGGATAAGTAATGAAAATTTTTTGGATTGGACATTGTATATATATATATATATATATATATTGAAATTTTTTGTGTGAATCTATCAAATGTCAATGGACTTGACATTGTTAATTGACTGTATATATTGTAGATACTTATTGGATATAGTTTTTCTTGTATTAGTTACAAGTTTTCTTTAATATTAGACAAAAAGGGGGAAATGTGGTGATATTGTATTTCCCAAAATATTGTGCACCCTAATAAACTTATCTGGGGTCAGAGAACAGAACAGCCACTAGATAAACATAGAGGCCAAAACAATGGGGGCACACACCTTTAATCCTAGCATTCTGGAGATCCATCCAGATTTATGTGAGTTCAAAGCCACACTGGAAACAGCCAGGCATGGTGACACACACCTTTAATCCCAGGAAATGATGGCAGAAAGCAGAAAGGTATATAAAGTATGAGGACCAGAAACTAGAGCCTGTTAAGCTTTAAGGGTTTAACAGCAGTTCAGCTGAGACCCATTCAGATGAGAACTCAGAGGCTTTCAGTCTGAGAAAACAGGATCAACTGAGGAATTGGTGAGGTGAGGTTGGCTGTGGCTGATTCTGCTTCTCTGATCTTTCAGCGTTCACCCCAATACCTGGCTCCGGGTTTGATTTTATTAATAAGATCTTTTAAGATTCATGTTACAAACTCTCAGATTGTCATGGATTTATTCTACCTGAAGAAGTAGTTTGTTAACACTTAGTAGTGGATACTTCTGAACCCCACACCATAAAGCATTACCCTGAAAGAACTGATTCTGAATGAAACCAAAGTGGTCTTCCTTGAAGGAGATGCCAAGCAAGACAGTGCTGATAACCCTCAGAGTTCATCTATCCTTTCCTCTAGACCCTCTAGACCAATAACCACATCAAAAGCTAACCAAGCCTCTAGAGGTGAGCTGGGAAGTGTGGTCTAGGGGAAGGTATACTATATGCTTAAATAATATAACAAGTTGTTCAATTCATACAAGTAACAATCAGAGGAATGTGTGTGAATGTATTTCAAGTGTGTGGGATAATGGGGACAGGAACATGAAACTGAATCACACTGAGCTTATTGATATAGACTCATTTAGGAGAGATCCAGGTTTCATTTTCCAGCTTGCGAAGTTAAAAAAGGTGCCAATAGTATACATGACTAGTTGGATGGCTCAAATGATGGCTTACTGTGAATGAGCTGGAGACACCTGATATCTTTGAGCTTAATGTTGATTAAAAAAAATAAGGATTCAAAGGCTTGGGGAAATTTGAATGCAGTGGTGGAATTGCTTTGTATAATCTAATTCTCTACAATGGAAGTGTCTATAGTACATTCCATTCACTGATACTGTAAGACACAGATTTGTGAGAAAGGGAGTAGCATAATTTCAATAGCCCTCTTCATTGCTCTTCTCTGTACCCCAGACCCACAGTGGGAGGTACAGTACTCAACTAGATAGCTTCAATGGAGTGAGTCTAGTTGGATCCTGGAGTATAAAGAGCCACTTGGCTACAGTGAAGTGCCAAAGACAAGTGGAGCAGACTTTGTGTAATAATGGACAGCACAGCCAAAGCAATGTTCAGAATGGTCTTCCTTCTGTAAACCTGGCATTGGCTAATTAATCCTGCTGTCTCAGAAGTGAAATAGATAGGAAGTCTATCACGTTCTTTCATTTGTATGAACAAAGAAAAAGGAATGAAAAGCTACATTTAATCAATAGAGAATCATGGCTCCCTCAACTAGTTTCTAGCGCTTAATCAGTTTACAGACTCAGAAACCCTCAAATGAAGAGAAGGCTGGGTCTCTTTAAAAAGGACCTTGCTACCACAACAAAAGTTTTACTATTAATATCTCATCCATCCTCCACAAACAAACATATAGCCTTTTACTATAGTAACCGGTTTATGGATTTTTTGTGGACTTCTAAATATTCGTTCTGAATTGACATTGATTTGAAGAGACACCAAACTGCATTGCAACCCTCCATTGAAATTTGGGGCTTCTGGGAGTCAAGTGATTGGTAGAATTTAGACAAAGTAAGACTTTCTGGTGGATCCATTTGGTCCTAGAACTCATCATGTGGCTATTTCTCCAGTTCCCGAGTGCATAATTGGCATAGGTTCCCTTAGGAGATGGCAGAATCCTCACATTGGTTCCTTGGCTTGTGGAGCTGGGAGCTATGGAAAGTCCAAATGGAAGTCATAGAGATGCCTCTATTTAGGAAAATAGTCACAAAAGCAGTGTCATATCTAAGGATGGGTTACGAAAATTTGTGCCACCACTGAGGACTTGATAAATGCAAGGGTGGTGGTTCCCACAACATCTCCCATGAGCCCCAATTTAGCTTTGTGGAGTATTTTGATCACATTATGACACTCCAAAGATTGACAAAAAAAAAAGTTTATCTTCAATCAGAGGGCAGAGCTTGCTAGCTACTAGCTGAGCAAAATTAGACATAAAGGTTTTGGAGCACTCAAGACATATAGAGAGGCACAGGAAGCAGAAGGGAGGGGCTTAGAGAGATGTTCAGTCCTTTTGGATTGAGGTAGGAGAGAGAGGAAGTCACTGATCATTTCTCTGATATCTGACTCCAGAATTTTTATTGATAAAAGAATTATATAAACTCTCGAATCACAGCAGATAAAAATCTGGGCAAGGCACAAGGTTATATATTTTACTTAAAGGAAAAAAATGGCCATGTGTGTAATTATGTTTAGATTCATGAACTGTAGCCAATGTTTTGACTGAATGGTCAGTTACTTGGGAGGACCATGATCGACACTTGCAAAAGGGGTAAAAAAGACAGTTGGGAAAAGGATATGTAGATATATCTCTTCAAATGGGCAATAGAAGTAAAATAGTTGCATTCCATGTAGATGCTCTTCAAAAGGTGAGCTCAGCAGAGGAGAACTTCACTAATCAAGCATATAGACGGACCAGTTGTATAGATGGTAATCAAGATCTATTTTGAGTCAATGCTTGTCATTGCCCAGTCGTTCCATGAAAATTATCAGGGATAGAGATTATGCATGGGTCCAAACATATGGACTTCAATTCCCCAAGACTGTCCTTGTTACAACAGAGCTGTTGTTGAGTGCCAAATCTGCAGTCATCAGAGATTTACCAAGAGCCTCTGCTCGGCACTATTCCCACATGGACTGACCCATTACCTGGTGCAGGTTGACTATTTGAGGATCTTCCATCATGCAAAAGACAGTACTTTGGCCATAATATCAGGCATACTTTCTCTGTACATGCATTTACTTGTCTTTCATGTAATGTTTCATCCAAAACTCGCACCAATGAACTTAAAGAATGTTCTGCCAACTTCTACTCAGGTATTGTTTCTAACTGTGGAACTTATATAGAAGAGAAACAATAGGACAATTCTCAGAGAATTTGATGGTCTTCCTATATTCCTCACCATCCTGAAGCATCTGGCTGGGTTTACAAGTAGAATGGCCTTTTAAATATGTAGTAATGATGACAAGTACATAAAATTAACCCATAAGGCAACGGCAGATTTTTTTAGGAGACTGTATTTATTTTGAATCACCTTGTAATATATGATATGTTTTTCTTACAGCCAGGATTTATGAGTCCAGGCATCAAGGGGTGGTAATGGGAATGGTACCACTCACCATCACATTTAGTGACTCATCAGCAAAATTTTTGCTTCCTGTTCCTATGACCTTTTGCTGTGCTGGCCTAGAAATTTTAGTCCCAGAGGACAGAATGCTACTGCCAAGAGGCACAACAAACATTCCATTGAACTGGAAGCTAAGACATCTCCCTGGCCACTTAATGATTCTGATGCCTTTGGATCAACAGACTAAAAAAGAAGTTACAGTGTTATCAGGGGAGAATGAACCACAGTATTGTGGAGAAATTGGATTGTTTCTCCACAATAGAGACAAACAAGAAGAGCATGTCTGGAGTGCACAAGACCTTTTAGGTGGTCTATTGATATTTCTGTGTCCTGTAATTAAAGACATGGAAGACTACAACAACTCAATCTAGCTAGGAAGGGTGATAAATGGCTCTGACCTATTGGGAATGGATAGGTAACATCTCCAGGTAAAGAATCACAGACTGCCGAGGTACTTGCTTAAAGTAGAAGAAATACAGAACAGATAACAGAAGAAAGTATTTATACATACCAGCTAAGTCTATGTGACCAGTTACAGAAGATTGTAACTGCCATGAATGTTTCTGCCATACTTTATTAAGAATATGCTTTTGCATACATAGAGATACATTAAGCAGATATTTGCATTTTATTTCTATTTCCTTACCCATTCAATAAAACATAAATTGAAATATCTATAGCTATGTTATTAAAATATATCATCATATTTAAGTTATGAAATAACAAGAGAGTAAACATTCCACAAAGGCTTTGACATGTATTTTGGAAGAATAGTGAATGTATGGTTCCAAATGTAGCATGATATAAGGAGATATGATTGGTTAAGTAGACAAGGGCAGATTTGTGATGGTTAATATTAATTGTGAACTTGATTGATTCTGAATGAACTAAGAAACAGTTCTTTCCAGTGTATCTGAGATGATATTTCCTGAAAGAATTAACTGAGTAGTAGTGTCTTAATCAGGGTTTTCTATTTCTGTGAAAGAGACACCATGACCATGGCAACTCTTATAAAGGAAAACATTTAATTGGGGCTGGCTTGCAGTTCAAAGTTTACTATGTTATCATCTGGTGGGAAGCATGATGGAGTGCAGGCAGACATGGTGTTGGAGAAAGAGCTCTGTGGTGATATTTTATCTGTGTATCCCAATAAACTTATCTGGGGGTCAGAGAACAGACCAGCCACTATATTAAACAGAGGCTGTGGGCAGCACACACCTTTAATCCTAGCATTCCGGAGGCAAGATCTGTCTGGATCTCTGTGAGTTCAAGGCCACACTGGAAACAGCCAGGCATGGTGACACATACCTTTCATCTCAGCACTTGAGATCTCTTGTCTTGCTTGGGAAAGACACACGCCTTTAATCCCAGAAAGTGATGGCAGAAAAAGAAAGGTATGTAAGGCGTGAGGACCAGGAACTAGAGGCTTTTTAAGCTTTTAGGCATTTAGCGGCAGTTTAGCTGAGATCCATTCAGATGAGGACTCAGAGGCTTTAAGTTTGAGGAAACAAGATCAGATGAGGAATTGTCAAGGTGAGGTTGGATGTGGTTTGTTCTGTTTCTCTGATCTTTCAGCGTTCACCCCAATACCTGGCTCCAGGTTTGTTTGTATTAAGACCTTTTACGATTCGTGCTACAGAGCTGGGAATTCTACATCATGGATCCCCAGGCAGCAGGAAGAAAATCCCATATTGGGCATGGCTTGAGCATCTGAGACCTCAAAGCCCACTCCCAGTGACACAATTCCTCCAAAAAAAGACTACACCTACTCCAACAAAGCCACACCTCCTAATAGTGCCACTCCCTATGGGCTTATGGGGGGCATTTTTATTCAAACCACCCAAAGCAATAATACCCTCACCCAAACTCAGCTGAATCTTCTGTCCATGAACGAGGTATAAAGATAATATTCTGCAAAGAAACTGCTACCTTTGCCTATCCACCTCTCTGCCCCAACCTCTTGCAGAGAGTGCATCTACTCTCTTGCTGACTCTGTTGATGCCATCCTTTAGTGATATCAGAAACCAGCTTCTTCAGCCTTCCAGCATGAACTGAAATCCAGCAACTATCTAGGAATCTCTCAGAACCTCAGCACCAGATGAGAACAACAAAGACATCTACCCTTGTGGACTGAGATGCTATCAGGTTCATCAGGTTCTCAGATTCTCCAGTGTGCAGTTATCGTTGGACTATCCAATTGGTACTGTGTAAGGCTGCCTAGTAAATCCCCTTTGAAATATGTGTTAATTTTGTTGATTGTGTTCCTCTAGAGAACCCTGACTAATGCAGGTCCTCTATTCCATGAGCTGGATGAAGAAGTGTCAGAAAAAAATGCAAAACAAAGAATGGCCATATCCTAACCTATCAGTTACCTCAGACTACATGGAAACAACTTCTCCCAGGTTTTCCCACTGCATGAAGGTGCACATGTCCATACTTTCTCATTAATTCCTTATTTTTCCTAAATGTTTGCAGTGTTGCTTTAAATCCATTTGCATAAGATCACCTGGGAAATATATTATATTTTAGTATGTCCTCACGACTGTGATAGTTAGACATCTACAATCTCGTCAAGTGTTGCTGGAATAGTTGGAGGACAGACTGAATTGAAGGCTACTAGTGAAAACAATGCCATTTCAAAACAAAAGTCATGTATATGAGTACCTAGCTGTTTGACTATAAAATATGTCTGGTATAAAAATATAGGTAATATGTAATTATGCTGTTTTTTTCCAGTTGTGTCACTAATCCTACCTTAGAATTTTTCTTTAGATTTGTGATGAAATTTAGGTAAAGTACATCTTTTTCATAGCAGCAAAAATCCAATATTGATTTTTCTTTATTGACCAGTCATACATTCCAATATAAATATTTATGATGTCTGCATATACTAAAAAAAAAAAAAGTTAAATACCATAGAGGAAAGTGAAATGTAAATGTGAAAGGATTTCTCATGGGTTATACATTACTTTATAAACTTAATGGTACTCCAAGAAGCACCTCACAGCTTTGTAAAATCAATTCTCAGATTACAAGGCCTTCATCATCACAAACATCACAAACAGACATTTGCAAGTTGGTCTCTTGGCCTCTTGGGGCTCACCCATGTCAGGTTTATTTGGCAATTCAGAAAGTGAAACACAATACACAGGCGTGCGCGCACACGCACACACACACACACACACACACACACACACACACACACACACTCGGACTTTCTTAAGTGGACAGATGTTTAAGTGGAATTCTCCTGATATCACCTAGTATTTTCACAGGTTCACCAAATGTCAGAATTATAAGGAACCACACTAATCATTATTACAAAGCTTTATTTTTTATGGCAGAAAAGAAAGGGTGTGCATAGCGGGAAAGTGCTGGCTTTATATCACACAGCATCTTAGTTTATCAAGAAGTCCACGTCCAAGAAGCAAGTCTCTTTTAACTGGAGAAATGTAAGGATGAGTTTGAAAGGATAGGCAAGGTTCCAAAAGGAGAAGTTTATGGATAATTACAATTATTTTATAAGGGAGATTGTGTTTGTTATTTTATTTTATTTTATTTTCCTTAAAAACTTATCCTGACAGGTGAAAATTTCAAAGTATACAGTGACTTTCAGTTATCCTCTTTGGGCATTATTGCTCATTTGGTTAGAGTAAATGGAAGTGTCCATTTGGCCTGAAAAAAAATCAATATTTCTATTTTATTTGCATTATAAAGATAGTGAGTAACACAGATGAATTTTGAGGTCACAAAACCACTTAAGAGACTAGAGAGATGATTCAGTGAGTGAATGCACTTGCTAACATGCATGAGGACCCGAGTTCAGATGCTAGCACACACGTAAGAGATGGGTCTAGACACTCATTCCAGCAAAGAAGGAGACACAGATGGGAGGATCCACTGGCTTTCTGGCCAGCCAGCCTAGATCAAAATAGTGAACAGAGTTCAACGAGAGACCCTGTTTCAAAGGGACAAGCAAATAATGTTAAACAAGGATTTTGAATTTCTTCTGGCCTCCACAATCACACACATGGGCATAAACTTTCCATCCCAACACACACACACACACACACACACACACACACACACACACACAATTTATTTAAAAGCTCTTAAATGCAATAACATCAATCATTAATAAAAAAAAGATTATCTGTACATCATTCCATTGTCTCCAAGTAACTTCCAATTTTATACATATAGATCATGTTTTATTGTTCAAACTTATAAAAGATGAAAAACTCCAGTGGGAAAAAATATAGAGCTGGGACTCACAATGATATAGCATGTATATGTTGGTTGTGAATAAAATCTGTGAATTAAATTTTGTGTTATGGCCATTCATGGTGGTGCACAGCCTTTAATCTCAGCACTCAGGAAATGCAGGCAAGAGTATCAGGAATCCAAAGTCATCCCTGGTTACACAGTAAGTTTGAGGATAGCCTGGGCAACGTGAGACCCTTTATCAAAAACTTACAATAGGAAGCTAGAAAAGCCTGTCAACTATTGTTTATGGAGAATAGGAAGACAGCGAAATCAGATAAGAGTCTTATTCTGTTTCTTTGTCCCTTTTATGGACTTTCAGTCTTGTATGGGTTACTTTTCTGCCACTATGATAAAAAATATCATGACCAAAGCAACTTCAAAAGTTTATTTTGGCTTCTGTTATAGATACCAAAGAGCTCAAGTACATAGTGGTAGGGAAGGTGTGACATGCTGGCAGGAACAGGAAGATGGATGGTCACATTTTTATCCATATGCCAGAAGCAGAGATGGAGAATATGAAATGATATGAAGCTATAAACCCTGAAAGCTCACCCCTCAGTGACATGATTCCTCCAGCAAGACTGCACCTTCTATAGATACCATATCCTCCCCGAAGATCATCACTAACCAGGGACCAATTGTTCAAATACATGAACCTATTGGGCAACAAGTCTCATTCACATCACCATAAGTCTCCTCACAACTATTGTAGCAAAAGTATATGATGGCCCCCTGCCCTGCCATGTTCATAAAATCACACTGACCACAAATTCCAGAGTGTAAATGGGTATGAAAATGGATGATAATGAGAGACGTTTAGAGACCAGGTACACGTTTGAACTGATTAAAAGCCCTCTTGTTTAAAAAATGTTACGTCTTTCCTCAGAAAGAAATGTTTTTTGATGAGATAAGAGTATGAGTGCATACAGGTGCACATGTTTGCTTATATGCATGCACATATATATCTTAAATAAAAGGGCAGCAGAAACTCTCAGCTGCTCTCTTATATTAAAAATGTAGTTATTCAAGGTAACTTGAGTATTCACACCGGTCAGCAATGTGATGCAGTCTGAGATTTGACAACTCCCTCGATAGTTCTAAACCCAGAGTCCAGGTGATGAGAAAGATTACCGATGTTCAAATTACTTTTGCAGCTACATTTTTAGGGTTTTCAAATTGCTGCTTCCTAACATTCACAGTTCTCTGCAACCATAATACAACTCCATGGGATTTGAGAGGAGATCAAAGAAATAAGAAAGAAATTGCTATTCCCCAGTTCTTACCACTAAAAGATCAGTGTGTGTCAAATCACTTTTAATGTCCACAAAGTCAGTTCCATATACACACAAAACCATTTCCATTAGTAAAACCCAATACCTTCTTCCTCAAAAATATCTCCACTCCAAAGAGGAAAGACACTCTGCTGTGAATCTTAATGGCTATAGATATTAGTCTTCAAAGGAAATTTCTTAACATGTAAGTCCCGTTCCCACTGGTTACTGAATGTGAGTCTTTTGTAAGGGAAGCTTGCTCTTCCAAAACCCCCACATCTATTTAAATAATTTAGGAAGGTACAGAAAAGTGGACCATTCCAAAGGAAGGAGTTTTCACTTTTGAAATAAGGCTGGTGGGCTGCATGTACATCATATAATATCTCTTATCTACAATCTATGTTGCATATGTGTGTAAATAGAAGAGAGGACAAAATCAGTTCTCTTGATGCAGGTCATACTTTCTGTTGTGTTTTATTCTCTCCCTAACTATTGCAATAAGATGCATGTGGTGACCCCCCAGTCATCACAATCCAGTAGACATTGGACGTGATGGCCAAACTGAAAGTGGGTATGAAAGTGTGTCTTCCTGAGAAAATATCAGGTATTAATACATACATAAGCTGATTAGATAATCCTTACCTAGAAGGCTACAAAGAAATTCTAGGTTTTCCTCAATGCTTCTTATTTTGTTAATTTGTCCTTAACAAAATACAATCATTTCACATCATTCTAAATAAAAAATAAACAATGACAAGCCATTAAAAATGAAAAGCAAAATGCAATGAATTATTGAATTGCATATTACTGGTGACTTAGACAACATCTCTGGGGTTTCCCCTGACCCCACTGAAAAATTGGGCCCACCGCCTGCAGTAGACCTTGACTGAGGAGGGGTAGTGCACCACTGGCTCGTTATCCAGACTGCAGATACCCAGAGACATTTCAGACGCAGTGGGTAGCCCTGTCAAGCAGGAACTCATTTATTAAGCATCAGCACACCCTTTATAAAGAAAGAAAAGGGGAAATTATGGGTGATGTTGCTCCGTATGCTGTGAATGTGTTGCTCTGATTGGTTGATATATAATATGCTGATTGGCCAATAGCCAGGCAGGAAGTATAGGTGGGATAAGCAGAGAAGGAGAATTCTGGGAGAGGAAGGCTGAGTCAGTAGACACCAGTCCGCCATCGAGGGAGCAGCATGTAAAAGCACACAGGTAAAGCCACAGAACACATGGCAACATATAGATTAACAGAAATGGGCTGATTTTAAATGTAAGAGCTAGTCAGTGATAGGCCTGAGCTAATTGCTGAGCAGTTTTAATTAAAATAAGCTTCTGAGTGATTATTTTATAAGCAACTGTGGGGTCGGTGGGGCTGGGCAAGACCAGAGAAAACTCCAGCTACAAACATGGAAAACATCTTTCAAAAAATTATCCTTCTTCTCTCAGACAATATATCTGGACCAGGGTTTCACCTCATTCCACTTCTCCCAGTCTCCCCACAACATCCCCTCTTCCTCAGATCTACTCCCCTTTCCATCCCCCACCTCCAGAAAAGAGCAGGTCTCCCAGGGATATCAACCAAACATGGCACAACAAGATACACTAAGACCAGGCACAAACTCTCACATCAAGGCTGGGGAAATATCGTAATTGACTAGAAAACACAACCAGTGAAAATATATGTCACTGGCAAAAAATGTTTGCTCTCAACAGATGCGTAGATAGAAATAGCATTATATATTATTGTTTAAATGTTGCCTTTTGCCACTCTAGCAATATTATGTATTATAAGTGAATAAAACAAGTAAGTAGATAGAAATAAATAATGTTCAGTAGATGAAAATTAAAAAATACATACATTTGCATTGTACATGGTGAGAAATTATGAAATAATTTTTCTTACAATGCTCCTTACTTCAGTCTTATCATTTGTCCAGGGCAGTGGTGAGATGACAGTTTCAGACGACCCCTGATGAATCAGTGGCTTAGCAGCCCCAGACCTTCCCTCACCACACTCTAAGGAAAGTCAGACCAACTGTACCAGGGCTCACATCTCTGGAGCCTGGCCAGCAGAATACCTCTGTACTTTATGGGAAAGCTTTACATCAGAATCCCATGCAGTGTGTGGTGAAGCGAAATGTTGGTTGGAGCCAGAATCCTTAAGGAAATGAAGAGAAATTACAAGCAGCATGTGCAACACGGGGGAGGACTCTCCTGGGATGTGACCAGAATTTGCATGCTAACTTCCCAGAGGTGTGGCCCACAGATATTCCCTAACCTGTGAAAGAAACTGTGCCCCCACTGACAGGACTGACGTCTATGACCCAGATGTCCAACAGACTTCTCAAGGGAATGATGATCATCTGGGACTTGGGGAAATAATGTTCAGAGGGTTGACACTGGAAACATCCACCAGGTATGACTAAATTTAAATGTTACACAGATCCTTATCTTTCTCCTTGACATTCATTCTCCCTTGATTTAATATTAGGAGTCAGCTTACCATACTAATTCTGTCCTGTTCTGTTCAGCACCACTAACACATCTTCTTCCCTTCTTTCCTCCCTCCATCTCTCCTTTCCCCCTTCCCTCTCTCTCTCTCTCTCTCTCTCTCTCTCTCTCTCTC